>JAJHUR010137655.1:0-26585 GCA_027495735.1 Lutjanus campechanus | reverse complement strand
TAAGATAACGATTCATGTTCAGAGTAAAACATTCGTTTCCAAGTGACTTAATCCTTGATAGCGGTTATTATATTATAAATTGACCTAATTGGATACCATCAATAGGGGTGTAAGAAAATGTCAATACACTTAAGAATTTTAATATTGTGTTTTGTGATGTTGTATCGATTCTCAAAAACGCTGATGATGATACATGCAAAGGTTTGTGGCAGTGGTTCATTTTGTGTTGTGCTGAAAACCTGGGTTGCTGGAATGCATTGTTATTATCTATCTTCATGCTTCTGATTGCATTAAAAAAACTAAACTTTTTAAACTCTGACCTTATGCACGTGGTAGTGTGCTCTTTATACTCGGACAGTTTTCCTACAAGTAGGTAAAAATCAGCAATATATCACCTTGCTTACAGCATTGTAGTATATGGCAGTATATTAATTTACAACCATTGTTACATGATGCATATCGTATCGCTAGATTCTTGCCAATACATGGCCCTAATTGATGATTAGGGCCAACACTCCAGCAAAGCTTGGATATATAGTGGAGTAATGTTTATGTATGTGTGTGTGTGTACATGTATGTATAGGGTGGCTGTGAAGCCATTCAAGGTGCTGGCCTGCCCATCAGGAGCAACTTAGGGTTCAGTGCAGGGATAGACCTTATTTTTTTAAGCACAATACAGAAAAGGCAATTTAACACAGCTTTCCTTAACTGTGACACTTGTGTTGTCCACCTTTCTCATGAATTGTGATGCGTTGTTTCCTGAAGACATTGTTTCTGATGAAAATTGAGCTAGACTTTCCGCCTAGTTGAGGAAACTGGCGGCACACACCGCAGTGAATCATGTCTTTAGATGTTTCATATTACAGCCACTTGATATCCTGATAACATAAATATTTGTTGCCGTTTTGCTTTTTCATAGTCTGTCTTTTGTATTTCTGATTCTTCTGTAGGGATTGTGTTATCAGTGTGAGTAGATTACTGAAATAGCTCTAACATATCGGTAGCCAGCCAGTGACAAGTACTGTTTGCTGTTTTTGTAGAATGTTGAACTGACAGGTGCAAAGGAGTCAGGATGTTTGTGGAACTGTAATGTTGTGTTTGCTCAGGCTCACAGCATAGGGATTTAAAAAAGAAATTGTGACTACAGGGGGCCACCTAAATGGAATACTGAGAGGCCACAGAAATTTTTTGTGGCCATGGTTAATGTCAAACCCTGTAGTGTCTTTCTCAAGGACACTTTGACACCTCGACTGGAGGAATCAACAAACTGCCAACTCTGGTATAAATGGACAACCTCCTGAACCACAGCCACCCCCTAAACCCACGGGTCAAGCGATGATTTAGAAGGAGGCAACAAGTCAAAGTGCATTGGTGTCAGAATAAAATTGTAATTAATGCTACGTTACATGTTGCTGTAGATTTGACCTTTTAAAACTGTTCTGTGAAGAAACTCCAACTCTACTAATGGGGATGTTATACCACGAACCACACCACACCTGTCTCTGTAGATGTTGGGATATACTTAGAGGTACAATTGTAAGACTGGTCTGTGAATCTATCATTGTATTTCAGATCTTATCTGTAAATATAATGGTGAAATTAATATTAGCATAATGAAACCCCTTAACATGTCACAGCTTTTGTTTTTGATATTAGTTCACCATCCAATGTCTCCTGATTGTTTATTTAAATGTGGACACAGCTGAAAACTTTTACACCTTTACCGCTGTGTGTTCAGTGTTCACCACCTTGCTCTTTCATTGCTTATGTTTCAATCTTGTCCTTTCTCTTCTGTGCTGCAGGTATGATCGACTGTCCGGGCACTCAGGACGGCAGCTCGTTGCGCTCTCTGATAGATAAGCCTCCGGTGTGCGGGAACTCCTTCAGCCCACTGACCGGCGCTTCGCTCACAGGCTTCAGACTACACACAGGACCGGTACTGACTAAATATAACACACACAAGTTCTAAAGTCACGCACATTTTCAGCACGCTGACTCTGATTGCTTGCAAATTCTCTTCATATTCTTGTCTGATAGAAACAGGTATTCTTCAGTTTTTATTTCTATTATTTAAACCAGTACTCACACAGATGCGTGTTTCTATTTTTCTTTCCCCTCAGCTCCCAGAACAGTACAGATTGATGCACATACAGCCTCCAAAGAAGAAGAGCAAACACAAGCACAAACACCATCGACCGCAGGACCCACTACCACAAGGTATGATATAAACTATACATACTCACAATTGTCATGATTGTAACATTTCTTCAGGCCACTGACCTGCTTCTGTTTAATGTCGCAGAAACTCCATCAGACTCTGATCCCAAGAAGAAGAAGAAAAAGAGGGACGACGATCCCGACCGCAAGAAAAAGAAGAAAGACAAGAAAAAGAAGAAGGTAAGAAAATATATAAAGACGTTACTGATCCTAATGCAGTTACACGCAGAGATGGCACACCAAACTCATTCCTAAATGTTGTGTTAAAGTGTATATTTAATACTGAGTATTTAACCACTGCATTAATTGATTTATGGATACGAAACAGTGACAGCACTTCAAAACGGACTGTATAAAGTTATGGCTTACTTATTCACAAGTAGTTTCCAACTTATAAATTTGTCAGCTGCGTAATAATATTATCATGAGAAAAACGTGCATGTGGTGTTCAGCTTGATTTGACAGAACACAGTTAATGTTTGAGCTGTAAATGAAACAGTTTGCTAAAAGAAGGGCAAACACAAATGTTATATTATGTTGAGTTTGTGTACTGACTTTATCCTAAATGTTTCTAATTTTGGTCAAACGCAGATAAATCCATTATTTATTCAAGGTAACGGTGTGTTACCTGCTAGCTGTTGCTAGCTAGTTGCTATAACTTCCAGGCAAACATAGGATTGGTCAGATACATCCCACATGTCAGAAAGTGAGGAAGGAAGTTGGCAATAATGACTAAACATTACGCTAATAAAACTTTAATATTCCTTTGTCCATGAACATGATTTCTGCCCTAGTCACACCAGATCAATTTTCATCAGCTATGGTGGTTGTTTAAAAGTGAAGATAACAACTCACGTGATCCCATGGTACTTCAAAGCGTCATCAAACTATAACTATAACTTTTGTTATTGTTTTAGTTTGAGAGAGAGCAGAAGCATCAGAATTGACGTGTGTTTGAATGTCAGTACTGAAAATATGGATTACTGCAGTTTTAACCATGTAGTTTGATCAATGAGTTGCACAATTTATTATTCCTGAATGGTTGACTCTGTCTCAGCCTTGGCCTTGCAAGGCTCAGGATGATTTAAAACACTGGGTAGTGTTTTGAAATGTTGATTTTTTTAAAATAGATTTATGAAGACATGTCAATATTAACACCAGCATTAATGTGTCTCATCACAGTGCAGTAATATTTTTTTTTTTTAATAACAGAAAACATGTCTTAAGTGTACAGTACCTCTTCAGACCTTGCAGACTGGGTGCTGGATCCTTACTCTAGTTAATAATAAAAAACAAAGAGTAGTACAGCACTCCAATTTAATTTGACACACGGACATTTCGGGCCAGGTGCCCTTCTTTAGGCCGTATTCTGCCAGTTTCACAATCAGTATACACAGGTGGGGTTGATTATAGATGAACACAACCAGCACAACAAATACATCTCAACTGGGGGAACTGTCACCTTTCCAGGCACAGAGTCTTGTGATAATGGATGATATAGGATGCTAAAACATGATAAACTTCAGAAAAAACAAACAAAATTTATTCACTTATAAAGAAACAAGCTGATGAAATCTCCTCATTCATCGCATGGGGAACGAGGGTATCAAGGAAGTGTATCTGTCACACAGCTCCCTTTGGAGAAACTTCTGTCTCTATTCCCGTCTCTCTACAGCATCTTCACCATCTGTATGTAATTCACTCAAGTTGCGGTTATGACTATTAAAGTGTCTAGTCACTGATGGTTTATCATCATGATTACAACAGAAAACTTATGTTTACAGATCCTGTTTTTTTTTTTTCCAACATAAAACATATTACCTCATTGATGCTCGTGTTGAATATAAACCTGTGCGTTTCTTCTCTCTCTCTGTCAATCTCCAGAACCGCCACAGTCCCGACCACCCCGGCCTCGCTGGATCACAACCCAACAGCAACAGCCTCAGATAGACAGGAGCCCACTGTGTGCACGCCTTTGTTTGAATGTGTGTGTGTGTGTGTGTGTGTGTGTGTGTGTGCATTTTGTAAGAGGATGTGTGTGTTTTACAGATAATTGTATTATTGGGAGTATGTTTAATAAGAGAGGGCATGAATCAAATAATGCAAATGGTTGTATGATGTGTGAGTGTGAAAGGAGCAGCGACACAGTGGATGTGTGTGGTGGCGTACGGAAAATGTTACAGAACAGTGTAAAAGGCAGGAAGCTGCTGAGGAGCTGTGTGGTGTTATGAATGACTGAGCAGGCTCTGTATGTATGTCCCTCTTTGATTTTGTTGTGATATCTTTTGACCATAATGCCAAAATCAAATAAACTTTGGTTATTATCTTTGCTTGTGTCTCCTTGTAAAAACCTCTTGTTGGATTCAGAACAACTGATGAATTACAGTTAACTCAAATCACAAACACAATAACAGCAGGATGTTTGTGTAAAAGAAACAATTTGAATAAGTTTTGAGATTATTTCCTGTGATTGTTGCATGAGAGATGAGTTTTCCAGTATCTGTATCATGTTTGTCTTTGTTGTTGTTTTTCCTTATTTTCTTTTTTTAGCAATCACACATACTAAGCAGGCTTCTTTTTTGAAAAATCCGGTGTCTTTCTTTGCCCCTTTTTCTCCCTAACATTTGTCCATCATTACCTCTGGTTATTATAACTTTTCTAATGCAGGATGAAGTTGTTCAACAGAGAGTGAAGTCTCTGTGAATAAAGCTTGTTCAGGGCGTCACTGTGCCCTTATCATGTGAGTTGATATCTTAAACAACAACCAAAAATTGAAAAATAACAATTTCATTTAGTTACCTTTAATGAGATTAATTAAATTCTGAGAGACATACCTGCTATATAAATATTTCATATATATTTAAAGTTTTCTTGACACTCCTTCAAAGCAAGAGGGCATTGTGGCATCGTGTGAAGTTTTGGTGACCTCTAGTGGAGGTCTAGCTGGAAGTATGTCACTAATGATGAGGCACTTTGTTACTGTGATGGAACTGTTGAAATGGATGGCATAAGAAATGTCACGCCAAAAAAAAAAAGTGTTAACATTCATACATTTATTTGTGTATCAAATGCACAAGCTGGATATATTGATTGAAGGCAGCAAGGGAAGGTGTACACTTAACAGGACATAACAACACTTCAACCCCGAGGGCAAAGACAGAGGATTACATGAGCCACTGTAGAGTCTTAAAATACAGATAAAGTGAAGGATGTTTGTTTTAGCAACTGTCAGAGGTGTCGATTAAACTTGAAACAGCAGCAGTTCAAGCAGCAACTATTGTCAGGGTTTCTGTGGGTCTTTAAAAAGTCTAAAATCCAATATTCTTATTTTTAGGCCTTAAAAATGACTTAAATGACAGGTCTTTACTATTGTTTGGATTATGAAGTTGCATTTACCTCAGTCTCGCTGTTAAATGTCTTTTTGGGAAAATTCAAAAAGACAAAACAAGACTAACATGGACCCAAAACCTCGAAGGCAAACACTGCCCCCTCTGCACTAACAGTGTTCTAGGATTCTGATTTTCCTTCATATCATTCGTCCTGTATTTTTTGTGAGTATGGACATGAAATAAATCTTAAATTGCATTAAACTAAGTCTTAAATGTAACTAATTTAAACCTGCAGAAACCCTGATCATACCATTGACAAAGGCATGAACAAAAGGAAGACACCTCAACTTGAATGCCATTTGACTGTTGGTCAGCTTTAAACTTCATGAGGTGCAAAGAGGTCAGATAGTTTTTCCTGGAAATGCTGATACAGTGGATTTCAAACATCACAAAATACTGTATGAAAAACGGGAAAATCTAACACACTGCTCGAAATGCGGTATTTGGACAGAGCAACACAAAGTACAGCCCCAAAAATGACCATGACGCTGAATCAACACCTGTGACAGTCAATAATAATTTACTGTGGGACTAATGCACTGTGTTGGAAAGGTGTTCCTATTGTTTGTTCCTGTACGTTCTCCTGAGGAAAGGTGCCATACTGTGGACTGACTTACACTTCCTACACATGGCTTTGGTTTACAGAGAAAGACGTTTGGCAGAGGCATGAATCTCACATTCGTATCTATTGCATTAAAGGGAGCAAAGGCACAGAGTTGAATAAAAACACAAAATCTCCTTCAGAGTGAGCGAGCAAAGACTCGGCAAAGAAATGCATCCGATGAAATAGGAAACATCTACTAAAGCTATTTGACACTGAAATGGATCAAGTCAAAAAATCATATATTACAACTGATTCCATACATCTACATGATACTGCTGCTGAGGACAGAACAGACACGTTTTGTTGTCACTTTGTTAAGATTTTTTCTGTTTTGATCTGAAGCTGGCTGAAAAACAGAACATCTTTTTTTAATGTGACTTTGAGAGTCCAAGCAGAAAACTCACATTAAAAAACAAGTTTTTTAACAGCCACTGTCTCTTCAGCCATCAGTTAATATACTGCACGCACCCATATATAGTAAAGCAAGCAGAATATACAAGACACACCTCAGTCCTATTTACAAAAAGAATTTTGATGGAGGTTTGTTTCTCCAAAATCAATACATGACTAAAAAAAAAAAGCAAAAAGGCAAAAGCAGAATACGCAGTAAATCATCCAAGCTTCATTAAAAGCACACTACAAAATAACATTTGCTGATACTGAAACAAATGCTTCCCTTTTTAATGCTACTGCAGCTAAAGTATAAAAAAAGACACTTAAATACATTTTTATACACACACTAGTTCATTTCTGTGCATAAAGCAGTAAAAGTGTTTCATAACATTAACACAGAATTTTAAAAGTCAGTCATCTTTTTCCTTGTGAAATTTCCCTAAAAATGTTTTTTATTCTACATATAAAAATTCCAGAAATGCAAGGTCTGACTCAGCAATACCTCTAAACAACATGGATGCACGAGGAGAAATTTTGTACTGATTAAATTTGTGGGGTATTTGACAATCAAGGGTTTAATATTTCCTAATGTGAACAAAGAAATCGATGGACAGACGTAGGAATCGGTTGCAGAGAGACAGTACAAAAAAGGAAACAGAGGAGGTAGATATGGTGTCTCTACAACCAGCCTATCTGTGTGTGAACATGTGTGTGTGTGTGTGTGAAAGACTGGGCTCTGAAAAATGCCCCAAAATCTTCTTTATATATTTGGAGGACAAGTGTCACAGAAATAGTGATTTAAAAAAAGTAATTTGTAAATTACAAAGCTATTCAATTTGTCCTTTTATGTGTCTTTTTAAAATCTGTATACTATATTCAGTTTGTGACTACAGTGATTTATTTATCTTTTCAAATAGATTTTTAAACTGCATTATTTACTAATGGTCCCATTAATGTTTTTCTAATTTATTTACTTTTTGACTGTTTTATATTGTTTTTGTAAATATTTCATTTGTAAATTATTTTTATAACTGGCCCTTTCAAAGTCACACGCCTTTTTGTGGAACTTCCGTCAACTTTCTCCCTCCCTGTTTCATGTACTTCGATATACTGTGTGTTCGGCTCGTCTATGTTGATAACAGACATATTTTGAGGATGGTTAAAAGATTTTTACTGGGGGACAAAGTTTCATATAATCACATCTTAAGTTAGCTAAGGTTAGCAAAACGCTAGCTAACTAGCTAGCTAATCTGCATCAATCATTAGCAAAATATTCCATATGAATGCTATTCTTAACAATAGGCTAGATAACGCTGCCTAATCTACAGGAACTGTTAGCTAGTTTAGCTAGCTAGTTTTACAGCTCCCCCAGCAACATCTTTTAACCATCTTCAAAACTTGGTTTTCTTTTCAACGTAGTTGAGCCGAGCACACAGCATATCTAAGTACAAGAAACAGGAAAGGTGAAAGTTGATAGAGGTGATGCCAGGTATTAAACTTGCTCAACTATTATTAGAGCAAAGAGCAAAAATTGGCCGTACTAAGGAAAGGTTAATTCCTCTTTTTACATTTTAAAAAAATCATACGTTGAAGTACTTTGTAATATAGTGTGTTTATTTATAGATTAATTCATTAATTTGTAAACAAATGTATTAATCCCTGTTTTTATTGCAACATTAGTTAATTAATTTAATGCTTTATTCCTATTTCCATGACACTTGTGGTCCTCCATACATACAGTACATACCAGAAGTGTGATATTCAGATGCTTTGAATGGTTTTTAATAGCTTGTGTGCTTTTAATAGTGTTTTATATAAAGATAAATATATTTATAGCTGTTGTTGAAGGGAGTTCAGTAGAAACAGCACGATATACTAAGAGCTTGCTTCTTTCGACACACTTTTGAAACAATACTGAAGTAGAAAGTGCAACTTTCCTATTATCTTTAAGCTGTTCTTTGGTGTTAGCGCGGATTGCGATGATTATCTTTGAAAACTATAAACAGCATTTCAAGTACCGTGATATCCGCAGTCTGACACACAGGCCATACCAGGACGTGTGCGTGTCTTTGCGTGTGCGTGAAATCTATGGCTTTAAATCACACTAATTTGGCTCTTTGACCTAGACCAAAATAAATAAACAGCAACAAATGATGATGACACTTGATTCTCCACAAGGAACTTAAAAGTCTAAATCTGAGTCATAACCAAACATGGGGATCCTATTTGCTTTGAGATATGGTTTGTGGTGAGCAAAATGTGCACCAGCAATGAGCAAAAAACCCAAAACACTGGAAATATCAAAACACAATATATATGATTGGATGAGTAGATCACTGGTGCTCATTTTGAAGGCACATATAAAAATAAATCCTACAATTCCCGTGATCCTCGCCTCTGCTGTGTCGCTCTAAGCCTCCACAGCAGCGAGGCCGTTGCTGTGAGGTTTGTAGCCGTTGGCCTCGGTGTGGTTGAGCGCCTGCATCTCCTGTTCGGCGGCCCGCTTGTCTCTGGCCGCCTTTTCTTTCAACAAGTGTCTGCGGTGGTAGAACAGGTAAGCCGGCAACAGGAAGCCAGTGAATGAGAGGATCAGCAGGCCGAGGTTGATCTGAAGAAGGATGATTGGATGACAGAGATGGAGAGTTACACTTACAGTTACATAAACTTTTTTCTAATTTTGGATTGATTTTAGAGCTAAATGCTAACATCAGCATGCTAACATGCTCACAATGTCAAAACTAACATGCTAAGGTTTTGCAGGTATTTTTTATCATGGCCTCTATCTTAGCTCAGGGTGTTAGCATGCTAACATTTGCTCATTAACAATAAAAAAAGTAGTTAACATAAACCAATCTATCAGGTCATAAACCTAAGTTTTTGCTGTTAGCTGTTAGCATGGCTTCATATTTGTGTCTCAGTTCTCAGTGTGGGACAGGCTGAGTACAGGAAAAAAGATCCGCAACCACGTAAGTTATAGTTTGTAGAGACATTATTGAGCATTATTTAATTTGAGCAAACACATTCTTTGTGCACAGAATGTCTCTTGTCTCATTGCGTCCTCAGAATGGAGACACAAATGCAAACTAAACTACGCCCTCAGCGCCCCGCGAATGTGTGGAGTTAGAGATGATAGTGCCTCCTTACCCAGTAGGGGTCTCCTTTCAATGGTCCGACCATGGCGATGAAGAGCGGCTGCTGCAGCAGAGCGATCACAGCGCTGATCATGGACTGGAGGCCTGTCAGGGTGCCAAAGTGGTTGGATGGGTAGCTGCAGGAGAGATACGGGTGGTTACAGAAGGTCTGACACACCAGTTAACAAGATTAATATGGAAAATGTTATTGAACAAATGAGCTGTTGTTTTCTGTGGTATGAATTTAAGATGGGAAACCATAAATACTGCCAGAGTCTAAGAGCTGAAATCCTTCATGACAACATGTTCAGTGAGAATTCAAGAAGCAGCAGGAGTTAAATATTACACTACATCATATTACACAATATCCTTCATAGACTGGATTCAATATAATCAATATTGACTTGAACAGTTCATAAATTTTGTCATCAGAATATGTTGGGTTGCTGCACACATGGTTTAAATGGTGTAACACACATAATAGAGCATCCCCAGCTTTTGTCACCACATCTGGTTGCTTTTATCACACTGTAAAGTGCTGCTTTATGTTTGGTGTTTATATGGTGCTGGAAACAACTCTAAATGGGTCAGCAAAGTGTCTGCTGTTTCATTAGCAAGTCTCCAACAGACCTACAGGTAATGAACTGGAAAATAAAGGCACATTTGTTTCTTTTGTCCTACTTTGTTAAAAAAAAATATGTTCAATTATAACACCTCTTTAATGATTGTGAAACATCACACCCCTGAGGTTACATTTTCCCATTTCCTCTACGATGTGTTAAACAGAGCTTCAGGTGATGAATTAGAGGCGCAGCACTCACACGGCAGCGTAAAGACCTCCGCAGCACGAGTGGATGAAGCCTCGCACCATCGTGTGGAGGATGAAGGTCAAGATCTGAGGAAGAAAAAGAGAGAAGAAGACAATCAATGGATCTGTGGGCTGCCACTATTTATTCTTCACTTGTTTTCATGTTCTTTGGCTGCTTTAACATGCGTGTCTGTGTGTGTGTTACCTGTAAAGGCAGGTTGTCTATGAGGCAGAGAACTCCGAAAAGCAGCAGCAACATGTTCGTGAGAATGAAGGCTCTCATGGCGTTGGTCACCTTCTGGATCTTACCGTCCCTCTTGGGTCCACTGGACAAAGACACAGATTGGTTTTAAATGGATAGTTCAGATTATTTGAAGAGGGGCTGTATGAGGTACTTGGGGAGAACCGGGTTAGCAGCAAAATGTGTTTTAGCCACTTAACAAAGGGCCCATCTAATAAAATCAATATCAGTTCAAGTGTACACTGTATTTAGAATATTTACACCGATTTATCTTGCAGTCAGACAGCCTTTCCCGCCAGGAAACCATCGTTTTATGAGCTAAATATCGCTCTCTCTTGCTCAACCAGACTCCCTTAACAAAATAAGTTTTCCTTGCAGAACACAGGAGTTGCTGGTCTGGCACTGCCACAGTTGTTGAGATTGTTTGTGGTTTTGTGTGACTTCAGCGTTTTAAAAGATTAGTTTGGATCCACTGAAGTAATTCAGCAACAAAAATCAAACTAATCAATCGAGGCAGCAGCAGACCAGCACCTCCAGTGTTATGAAAGGTAAAAGAGCTGTTTTTGTTAATGGAGTTTGGTTGGTTTGGAGAGAGCGATATTTGCCTTGTATGGTGGCACTTTCCCGTCATCAATGGCTGTCTGACAGAAAATGAAAGCAGTGTGATTGATTTTGATTAATTTGATCAATATTCAGCTGCTTTTGAAGTGTCATGACTCAGTGCATGGGTAATACCTCTGCTCTGTGCCTGGGAGGCCAGGCTTCTCCTCATTACACTCCTTCATCTTCCAGTCCATGATGTATCCAATCAGAGGACATGTGACCAGACACAGCAGCTGCAGCGTGCCGAAGATGGACGAGTAGAAACCCACTGAAGGAGAACAGATCGAATCAAATTAAGAAGAAAGAAACATTTAAACATATGACAGAGAAGTTATGTTAAGTATTATAACACTACTCACCTGTCTCCTCTGCCTCAAGCACAATGTTTTCAGGTGCTGAAATAAAAAAGACACACACACACACTCTGTCAGTAACCCACTGATGATGTAGAATAAATCAAATAAAAACACAGTAATTGTTTGCTGGGAATGTGGTCGAGGGTCCAACACTCACGATGCGGTTCACCACGTGTGACCATAAACTCCAGCATCTTGTTCATCGCGCCCATGAAGAAGATGATCCTCAACTGGGACATCCCCATGGTAACCAGGCTCCACAGGAAGATGGGAGAGAACACAGAGCGACGGAAAGGAACAGCATCTGAGAGAGGAGGAGAGGGTCACTGTTAAATTACATTCACATAAGAGAATATATTTATATACATATATGCATATTTTATATACATATATATGTAAGGTGATTAATATACCAAGTATAACATGTTTTTGTTTAAAAGGGACACAAGTAAAAAAGTTTGGAGGCACTGGTCGTGTAAAGTAAATTACTTTTTGTTGACTCACTGGATGCAACATCATGTCCATTAGGAAGTTTCTCTGTGGAGTGATGGATGTCTCCATTTTTCTGACTCAATCTCTCTCCAACAGCCTTCTGATCCGTTGAGGGTAAGTCTTGCAGTGTGAGGATCTTACTGTTGTAAATAAACACACACACACACACACGGAGGTTAGAGTGAAGCAGTAATGATCTGATTAATATTTTTGTGTCTCTAGAAGGAGATGAAGACACAGAGTGGCAGTCACACTAACCTGTAGTCGACCTCTTCAGGTGTTGGGAAGCCGTCTGTGGGCCAGTTGAGGAAACAATTGCAAAAGACAAACCCGGCAAGACCCGCCCACATCCACATGATCACTTGGAAGGACACGCCTGCATCATAGATCAGCTGAGAGGAAGAAAGAGGAGGACGGAGAGGTTTGTTATCATCTTGTTCTTAAAAGTGCATTAACTGATGTTTTTGGCCACTGGGTGGCAGCAGACCACACAAAACACTGACAGTATTATCCAGTAAAGATATTATGGTGAACGTGTTAACAAACATTTGGTTCTTTATACATCCAGCACATACAGAGCAACATTAGCATTTATTTGGAGTCATATTGCTGGTGACCTGATGACTTAAACTTGGAGCTTCGCAGGTTGCAAACACAAAGTTAATAAGCTGCGAAGTGATTTTAAACACACTGGGCTCTTCAGTGAAAATCAACTGTTCAACTTCATTAAAAATGTATATTTTTGTCAAGAAAAAATATTCTCTCTAATTTCACCCATAACATCCTGAAAGCATCATAATTTAGTACTATGATCAGAGGTGGGATCAAGTCACAAGTAAGTCTCAAGTCTTTGCACTCAAGTCCCAAGTCAAGACAAACAAGTCCCAAAACCTTGAGTTTCTGGCCCTAAACAAGTTATAATGTGCTTTTCACCAAATGTAAAGCCATTTTAACAAAAGAGCCTCAACTTGCCGTTTTTGTACGACTTCAAATGTCGAAGAAAGTTGAAAGTTGTTGCATCCCCGTCTGCACATTTTGCATACTGCAATTTGTTTGTACATGAATGAGATTATCTTTGGTACCATTCACTCAATAATGTAACGTTAGTTCTTCATGGTTCTGCTCTATTTAAACGTCACTTTTTAATATTTGGGCTTTGGGGAAACGTAACAAATATTTTCAAGTCAAAACACTCCACGTCCAAGTGATGTCACGAGTCATAACTGTTGAAATCCAAGTCGAGTTTCAAGTCTTTTCTTATTTTGTGAAATCTAAAATCATCAAATTTGTGACTTAAATCTGACTAAAGTCCACAACTCTTCCTTGACTTTGTATTCATGTGGTTTATTTGCCAAAAAAATGAAGAATGCGTAAATATTATTGCCCATTTCTGCCAATATAACTTAGTAATTTACCTTGACTCCTGGGAAGGTGACAGCAGAGGAGGCGTAGGAGCCAATCATCAGTGACATGATGGTGGAGCTCAGAGCACCAAACATGTTGGGGAGCTGCAGGGACAGAGGAGGACAGGGTTCAGAAACTACTTATATAAATAAACACAACAGTGTACTTGAACAGTTGTTACATTAATCAAATTTCCATCTAGACCTTAGCAGTGTAAAAGACATTAAACCTAAATATGTAGTTTAATCAAGGTGCAGTAAGTTATTTTGACCAGCAGAGGGCAGACAGCTGCTTGTGTAAAAGGATGAACCAGACTGGAAAAGTTCCTCCACATCAAGACACTATGAACTGTTCCTGCCTGGCGTTTGCACCCAGTAACACTTCTCTCTCCCTGCAGAGCAGACTCATTAAAGGAATATTAGTTTCCATGTCATGAGGAAACAAGAAACAAAGTCATGACCCAGTTTGGGTCCTGACCCCATAGTTCAAACACAGACTAAGCTATACTTAGAAAACACATCCTCCCTCTTTATTCCTGCTATTTCAACAAATTCTTTGAGGTAGGATTAAAAATGCTGAAGCCGATCTATAGCTGCTCTCGATGAACTTCACAGGGCTCGGTGGACCCAGCCTGGGGGCATGCATGACACACTGTGAGGGGGACAAGGTGGCATGCACCAGGCACTAACACATCATATATTAGGTCGACCTATTTACTGTAGTAAGAAGCTTAGCGAACATAACAATGACCTATTGTGCAGCCAGCACACTCAGTGTCCTTTGATTAGAGTTTTAAATGGGTCAATCATGATTATAAAATCACATGTGTGGGATTTTAGGTGTGCAGCATGACAAGCTCGCTATTCTCCCTCAACACTGACTGTGGTTTTCCAAACTTCTGCTGCCGTCACCTAATCTCGCTGCTGGGTCAGAGTTCAGTTCGGTGCTGTCAGTGTCCCTTTCTTTTAATCCTGCAGGTGAGTGTGTCCACACATTTTTTTCTGCTGGTGCTGTTTCTCTTCTCTGTTCTTCATAAATTCACAATCAATCAATCAATCAGAGAGCGTACACATGTGTGGACCTATCAATGCACCCACTCCAGACACCAAACTACTACAGATGTATGGAACATGTCCTACAAGAAGGTAGTGTCAAGAAGTGGTGGGCATCCACTAATACTGGTCCTTGTATGCATCTGTTTGGAAGTGTAATCGAGCCCCTACACATCCAGCAGATATGGAGCGCCAGTATCATCTCTTTAGGGTTGTAATTCTGTCCACCTGATACATAAAAGTCCAACAATCAATCTCTTTTATCTCTGTTTTGGTCTCCACCACCTTCCAAGGGAAATATCTTACTTTTTAGCTAAATGCTGTGTTATGTTTACCCGCTAGTCGCTAACTCTGCCATTTGTGGCTTCAGAGCTTTTGAGCCTCCTGCAACTGTAAACGACACTGAGGAGAGTGGTGAGAGTGAACAGTAAAGTTGCGGGCCAGTAAACCAAAATCATTAGTTAAAAGTTGCTGTAAAGATCTTCAGAGTCTGGAGATAATTATCTACAGACATGTTACTACACCTCTCACACATCAACCTAGTCCTTTGATTTTAATATAAAAATATTGACTATAGCAGCTTTGAGTACCGTGTACACAGTTCATTTTATCTTGAATGCCTGCTGTCTAACTTATGGGTTTGCTTTGAAATGATGCAGTGACACGGTTGCAGGGGACTCCCTGGTGAGTCAGAGCTCATGAAAAAACTTCCAAGAGCAGGTTTCTAAAAACTTTATGACCCCATATAGACGGTCTTCGAGCTGCTTTTGGCTCCTGATTTCTTGCAAGACGTGAAGGTGTCAGGAAGCTCTTCTTTGGCAGTAGATGTTTTTCTGCGTGTATGCGGGGGTTGGCTGCTGTCTGGAGATTAGGCTGTGGTGACCGTTTGTATGTAAGTTGCAGTAGGAAGCATGTGGTCACTTCAATAGCTGACACAACGAGGTTGGCAGGTAAACAGGAAAAAAATGCTTTCCTGAGGATGTTCAAGAAAGAGCCTCACTGTCTGAGCGAGACGAGAAAAACATCTCAGAGAACACCCGTCTTCATTCAGCACTTCTGAGAATCGAAATACTTCACGGCTGGTCTGCGGCCATGAGACCTACAGCGCTGGAGTCTCTGATTTGTGGTATGTAGGCGAGAGGGCCCTCTGAGCACACAAGCGGAGTTTGCATCTCTTACTAATGTTAAAGCAAAGATATTCCAGCCATGTGAGATGTCAGTGAACTCATGTTTGCTTTCAGAAGTGTGGTAGCAGGCAGCACCCCAAGTGTGTCGAAGATTTGAGACAGAAAGCAAAGAAAAGCATGACGTGTGTGTGTGTATATGTGCCAGCAGCAGGCGTGTTTCCCATTGCTCTGTTCTGGCAGTTCTCATAAAATACATATTTCACACACACAGGGCCTTGCAGCACATGTCCGGCATGCTAACGCTGCCAAGGGGACGTGGACAGAAACACGTGACTGTAGGGAGGCACACACAAGGGTCAACTGGTGTCAGAAAGTCACACACAAACGGAGCTTTGGCTGTTCAATTGTCACGACTAATTAGTTCAGGCTCGACTCCTGCCGTGTCCACTCACTTGGGTGTTGTAAGACTTTGGCACTGGGTTTAATTAAGACTTTAATCACTGAGAGAAGGGGCCAAATAGTAGCTTAATGAGCACTGAAATTTTGATGCAGCTGAACATGTGGAAGAAAGGTGGAATAAAAAGGAAATAAGAGGAAACAGGGGCCATATTACAGAAAAGCCCTAACTTGCAGATCGTATCTTAACTGTTTGGTAACCATGGTAATTACTGGTGATAATTATCCTAAGTTAAGATAGGCAATGTGTATTACACAAGCATACAAACTTCACCAAACTTGAAATAAATTCTCCTAACTTTAGGATAGCCATTAAGCTGTCCGAACTTTCAGTTTTCCACCTGTAGTAGCAGCTAAATTACTAACTAGCTAATGGTAGTGTTTGCTAACAGCAGCTAAAGAAGTGTTAGCTAACAGCAGCTAATATTAGTGTTCACGAACATTATTGTTCGCTGTTCACTAACAGTACTGTTAGCTACTTAGCTAACAAAAGTGCTAGCTAACAGAAGCTAATGTTAGTGTTTACTAATGTTAGCGTTCGCTGCTCACTGACAGTAGCACAAGTGTTAGCTAACAGTAGCTAATGCTGGTGTTTGCTAATGGTAGTGTTTGCTGTTTGTTAACAGTAGCTAACGGTGGTGTTGCCATTTGCTAACAGTGTTATGCTGCCCTCCAATGGAACTTGTGAACTCGTAATTACGATGTGGGAAGTCATGTACACGACATTGTGAACTTAAGAGTTTTCAGAAAACTTATAGTTAACAATGTTGTGAATACAACATGAGAGGAGTGTTCATGTTGACTCTTCTCATGAACATGCTAAACACAACCCCATGTTGTAGACAGCATTAGCACTTGCTAACAGTAGCAAATGGTAGTGTTTGCTAACCGTAAATAACCATAATGTTCTATAACAGTAGCTAACAGAAGTATCTGCTAACTAGGGCTGCACAATTAATCGCAATATTATCGAAATCGCAATATGACCATGTGCAATATCCAAATCACAGAACCAGAACCAAATCGCAATTTAAAAAAAAAAAAGAAAAATATGTGAGAAAACAGCATTATAGTGAAGTTCTGTGTAGCTGCAGAGACGCCCTGGCCTAAAAATCTTGTTCTCCAGATATAAGCAAACATTTGTTTGGTACAGAACCCAGACAGATCACAACAAATGTCACATAATCACGATTTTAAAAGATTTTTCTTTTTCATTGAAAATAAAAATTGTCATACCGCAATTTCAGTCAAAATAAACGCAATATGACTTCTTTTTTTTTCTTTTTTTTTACCATATCGTGCAGTCCTTCTGCTAACAGCAGTTAACATTACCATTTGCAACAGTTGCTAACAGTAATGTTAGCTAACAGCAGCATATGATAGAGTTTCGGAACAGCAGCTAACAATAGTATAAGCCAATTTTTTTGATCTGTATCTCTACTCTTTCATTGCTTTTACACAATGGATATCAGATATGGTGGAGACTGTCTATCTTTGCCTGCTCTCTTTCTTTTATCAGAGTTTGAATTGTGTTAGATATTATAAAAAGAAGATCTTTGGATATCTCTACAGATGTTACCACCCCTACAAACTTATCTGTCTTAGAGTTAAGTGTCAAACCTACAGTTACAAAGTTGTTAAGC
The DNA here is from genome assembly GCA_027495735.1 of Lutjanus campechanus. NCBI lineage: Eukaryota > Metazoa > Chordata > Actinopteri > Lutjaniformes > Lutjanidae > Lutjanus > Lutjanus campechanus. Next base: position 8,669 of record JAJHUR010137655.1, on the reverse strand, counting down.
TTAGTGAGATGAGAAAAGTAGTGTTGCTAAGTAACAGACATAGAAGTTGATAAGTGATGTTGGATTGGGTATTTAGGTTTTCCTAACTTGAGATCAAATAGAATAAAAGTTAGTTAGGACCCCTTCCTTTCTTAAAACTTAGGATAGGTTTAGTTTATAGGTTAAGTTTCTGTAATACAGCCCCAGGACAGGAAGAATTAAGGAGAGAGGTGTATAAAAAAAATCAAGGAAAGAAATGAGGGAAAAAGGGAGACAGTGGGAGTAGCATTTTTTTGGTTTGACTGATCTCCCCAAGCCACAGCTGCAGTGGAGATCCCAGCAGGAAACACTAAACCACAGCTGATTAGCACCGGCTTCTTCTCTCCACCTCAGTTCTCTGCTGCCTGGTCCAAACCCTCATCCCTCACAGCGTTGGCACAGTGCTCTTGTCCAGCTGCACAAGACTTATATAACACCAAAAAAAAAAGCAGTCAAACATAACAGAGGTGGTTCAACTGCCCTTAAACCATGACATGTGACTCCCACCTTTGAGTGTTCTTACCCAAAGCATCCCCAATTCCCTGCATAGTTGCTTCTATTTGCTGAGCAAATTTAACTTCTCTCAGGCAGCGGAGACTAATGTTAGCACGCGGAAGAATGACAGCTCTCATAACTGCAGCAAGAAAAAGCACTTCTCAGACGGGCCCTGGCACGCAGCTGGCACTGTTGAAGGGCAGTCCTGCGTTTCTTACAGTAAATGCCAGGCAGACTGTCTTCATTCCGTCAAGGCCAACGTGACGCACAAATGTATTGGCATACTGTGCATAGTTGACACGCATCATTTATGTTTGTTAAGCTGCCGCAACCAGGATGTCCTGAAGGTTGCGTGCTTCTGGCAAAGACATGGCATTAAAAGAAATTAAGGCAGGTGTAAATCACCTCTGTGCTCTGGAGCAATAACCTGATATAACCTTCAAAACCACAAGGGTGTGTTTGCACAGGTTAATTAGTTTTGATATCAATCTAAATCAATTACTCGGTAAAATGCTGTAGGGCAACATGAAAGAGTTTAGAGTTTTTTTGCAGATCAGTTTTTAATTCATTGCAAAGGAAGAAAGACGATGCAGCCACGTTGTACAACAGGGCAAACAGAGTCACCACGTCTGTGTTTTTCTTACCACAGGATGATTTTGTGCATATTTGAAATGAAATCATTTATTTATTCCTAAATCCTGCCCAACTGACTCCAGATAAGCATGTACACACACGTACCTGATACACATCACATGCCTATGCTTTCCGTCTTGCGGTGACAGCTTTTTGGTCGTTGGGCTGGTTTTGATCTGCCACTGGGCTGGTTTTCATCAAGTTAAAGGTAGAATCAGTAGGATCAGTCAGTTGCTATTTGTAAACGTACCATAAAGATAGTTGATTGTTGAGTCTCATTTCCAGTATCAAACACCAACGTTTTGGGACAGTGAAACGTAAGGCATTAGGGTTAATTTATGCTTAATGTTAGATAAGAGTACGGATACGGACAGAGCCTTCTGTCTGTACTCTGCATTCATTTCAACCGTATTTGTGCACATAAAAAGTTTTATTGCAGGAGTTCAGGAGGACATTGTTGTAAGTTTCCTCTTCAACCCTTGTATTAAAACACACATCACATATTTACAGGCTTGAGCTGTCTTCAAAATATTATTATGTCCACAAAAGAAATAAATAATAAAAAATAAAAATTCAGTTTCAGCAGAACTGGTGCTGTGCGACTCATTCATTTCCAATTTTCATCACTGCTCCTTGAATTAACACCCATAATCCTTTGGCCTCTTGCTTTTAATTTCTCTGCCAATTTTATGCTTTTGCTTGCAACATGACTTGATGTATTATTACTGTCCACACTGTGCACACAACAACAGAGCAGATAATATATCTGTAGAGCGAGGCAGAGGAGTTGACTACCTTGATCAAGGTCAGTTAAAGATTATTTCATCAACAATGTTCAGACCTTTCTTTAAAGTTTAATGGCTTAATATTACAATATATGATCTGTGTTTTGTGCTGAAAAGTAAAAAGTTGGTACTGTTTATACAGTTTTTCCCCGTATTCAACATACAAAAACTGCCACATGTAACTGCATCAAATTCATATGACAGATCATTTGAATCTGGGATTTATGACTGACTGAAGAAGATCACACGCTCTTTCCTGATAAAATATCTCACAAGAAAACAGATTTTTTGTTGTTTTATAATCAATTTAGAGTTATCACTGTAAAGCACATGTTTTGAATGATGATACCACGTGTGTGTGTGTCTCTCAGTCCATGTGCTCTGCTGTCATTCACTCCTCAGAAAAACAACAACAACAACAACAACAGTGTGGAGGTCAGTCAAGGCTGGGACGCCCAAACCAATTACACAGAGGTCAGACAAGGAGAGACGAGAGGGTGTTAAACATTACTCAAGTGTGTGTGTGTGTTTACTATTAATCCTGTGTGTGATTAATAGAATATAAACAGCACAATGTCTTCCTCTGTGGGAGCTCGTGGTCATAAACTAACACGAGTGTCCTTGTTGCTGCTACACTGACTCACTGAGGAAACAAACAGGTTCTCTTCTCATGATTTGCTTCTACTGATGGTTTATTAATCCCAAAATAATGAGTCATTCTTCACTCTGTGTGTGTCAAACAGAAAGACTGATGCATATGAAACTCCTTGTGTCCACCTCTGAACATATTTTATCTGAGAATGTAAAGTCAGCAGTTTTAATCTTTAAAACATAATAATCCTGTGAGTAAAAGTTCAGATTTTCTCAACTGCAAACTTAATAACCCCTTAATATTTTCCCTTTATTACCCTATAAGCTTTACATGCTTTGAAGGAAAATATTGACACTTTTCATGTTGCTGTTGATGGTAAATGCTGCCAGTTGAAGCAACAAATTCCTCAGTGTGTTTTAAGGTGGTGATACACAGCAACATGGGCATGAGCACCAGAACCTGAACTTTCTCTGAATCGACTAATTGATCCATCGACTATTCATAGCGGCTATAAAATGGAAAGTGTTTTATACACGTTTCCCCAAAATTCAACAAGGCACATTTGGTATCTTGTGCAGCTGAACAGCATAACTCTGTACTGACTGACCGTGCTGCTTGTTAGGTGATTTTAAATGACTATCTAAGGATGAAACAGCGACCAGTTTCACGATAAACTGTGGTAAAATTCCCTGTGTTGCCGTTTAGTAATTTGAAAATGTTGATCATCATTAGAGCTGTGTGTGATTACCACATGTTGAAAAACTCATAGTAAATACTGGTCCAGCATAGGTTGGGCAATGTCTACCAAAGTGGCATATGATGATGTTGCAATAGATGATAACATCATTGCTATGCAGCAACCTCCAACTTTCTGACTGAGACAGACAGTCTAGTGTTGTGGCGATTAGGGTTGTGTGAGATGTTAATGTGGGCAACTGATGATAACCGCTGTGAAACAGGAAACAATGTTTTACCTCCCTGATTCACTGTTTTTCTTGCTACCAGCAATCCCTCTCATCATTCAGTCTGTACCTTGCACAAACACAGTTGTGAGCTCGCTCTCTCTATGAGAGAGAGTACGCTGCCCGCAGAAAAAAAAACACTGAGTTTGCCTGACTGGTCAGTTTTAAAAAGATAAAAATGAACAGGACATGGAGGTGTAATGTAAGAAAAACTAACATTGCTGGACGCTGTGATTCTGCTTGAAGCAAGCGACCAATGGCAGGACTTATACCTGCAGTGTGCATCCGATGAAGCCTAACAAAATTTGGAACAAACTTATGTTTTCCTTCCATAAAACAGTCGTGTCAGCTGTTTATTCACACTGTCAGCAGGTTTCAGTGAGATATATGGGTCCAGCTGACTGTCTTCTTAATTTGAGCTCATGTGCAGAGAGACAGAGACATGTGTCTACTTTATCTTAGCTCTTCTTTTCCACAGAGTCAGGCTACAGTGAGCTTACAGGGGGGAAGTCAGAGGAGAGGGTCATCTGTCCACACTCAGCCTGGACCTTCATTATCTAAACATCTGTTTCATGTTCGTCTCCCTGTGTGTACATAAGCATGCACACGCATTTGTACATCCACATGTGTGCACAGTCATGTAGAGTTGAAACGGTTCAGTATTGATTTTCTGCTGACTGCTGGGCAGAACAGAGACACCGGAGAGAGGACAAAGATGGGAAGACAAGAACAAAGGAAGAAGGAGAAGAAGAGGAACCAGAGGAGACATGAGGAGAAAGTTGTGGCCTTGGGTGAGCTGAACAGAGGTGAGTGGGCCGAGCTTCACGGAGGGTGTGTGGTCAACTGGAGGCTGCTATTGGCCGAAGCACAAATGGGAGACTTTCCATCTGGGAGAAGTCATGTGCAGCTCAGACGGAAACACTCACACACGCAAACCTACATACTTGCCAGGGCACAGGAGGCAGTGACAACAATAAAACACACTTGATAATGTTGGTACCAGCTGACACATCACACGCAAATGCATATGCCTGACGTGAATGTAAACAAACACAGCTTCCAGTCACAACACACACTGTTTCCTCAGCTGACACAAATACAGGCCCCGACCACGCTGAGTCTCTCAGCTACCAAAACTTCTCTGCTCATTTGTTCCAGGAACACAACAACCCGACAACAGTACTACTCAGAATATGAGTTACGTAACCACAGGAGGAACGCGTCTTTTTTGCAGTCTCAGTGCTGTAATAAGGGACAGGCTGCACAGTGCTGTTGGAGAGCAAGATTTTTAAGTCAGGTCATCTAATCAGCCCTACAGAACCTCACTGTTTTCTCACACATTTTTCCTTTTTTTAAAAAAAAAAAACTGCGATTTGTATAATGCACTTGGCAAAACTGGTAAAAGGATAAAATTGTTTTTTGGGCTTTCTAAATGTTACTGGACCAAACTGATCAAATCCTGGTGGTGAATCAATTAATTTCATGGGAGTTGTGGTGCTCAAAAAACATTACCCACCATTTTACAGCTTCTTTCACAATTTAAGTCTATGGGAAAGAATTTTTTGAGTGCAGTGCGTCACATGGGCTCGTCCAGGGCGCGTGGCATTGACTCTGTACTCACTGTATTAACCTACTACTGTAGACTAAGACAATGACTATGGATACGTGCTTCACACGACCCCACTTCAAATTATCTGAACTATTCCTCTGAGCTGCATGACAAATCTCATAGTTATTCTTTTTACTTGAAGTACTTTGTGCTGCCCTTACAAAGTACATCATGCAGTATTCATACCATTGGGAAATATTTCTTCTTTTGCACCTTGAACTCATCCAACTGTCACATTTCAGTAATTTACACTGAAGTAAAAAGGATGTGATTTGGAATGCAGCTTAAGATAAAGGGAGTGAGAGGAAAGAGGATATGCAGACTTGTTTTAATTTTTCAAATTCTCTGGACTGAATGTTTACAACTCAGACAGACAGAAGGAGGAAGGGAAAGTGTTTCCTTGTGGCTAAGAATGTCACGTATATCCTCTACAACATTAGTATTTTCTTCACCCTGCAGCGAATTGTGCCTTTAACAACTGACACTGGTCGCATTAAAGACCACGTTTTGTCCTGGGTGTCCTCACTGAACTTAGATTTGCTATTAATATGAGACACACTGATAAAGATTTTTGGAGGCGGCCTGGGACACACATACAGCACATAGTGCGAAAGCAAAGGCAGCCTCTGATGACCGTCTAATCCAATTTGTGATTTGCACACAACACAACAGAGTTCACAAACATAGTTCCAGAGGTTAGCTGTCATGTGCTTGTTCTCATCACTTTTTTTCTTTACAAATAGGTCTTTGATCATGAATATGATAGGCATGCGGGCGTCGTTGAGCAGGTGGACAGGACCACACCCACCAGAACAATGAGAACTGGCACAGACGAAACGTGATCGCCTCCTTAAATGATTGATAGAACATCAGTCAACTATCAAAACCACATGAACCATCTGAACATCTATAAGACACTAATGATGTACCTACAGTCTAATCAGTCAGAATCTGTCTCTTTCTGTGTCCTGTTGGTTGTGTGTCTCACCGTCAGAGATGTGAAGGTCAGGCAGATTCCACCGAAGCCGTTCAGCGAGAGAGCCAAGAAAATGAGCGCTGACAGAACTGCAGAGGAAAAAGAGAACCACAGAAGAATTTATGCCAAAATCTATTTTCTCAGAACAATACTGGAGGACATGTCTTTCACCACGTCCTCCCGAAGCTTTGAAAGGTCTCACAGACTTTTTTTTTTAGTGACTGCATTTCACGATGAGGCTGATAGATTAATTCATCCACTTTTTATTTGGATGAATTCATCTATCAGCAAGATGTGGTGTATCAGTAGGCACTTTGTGCAGCATGCTGAGGCCCTTATAAAGTGGAAGAAGCAGATGGCACACAGGAAATAAAATATTGCGCTTTTAGGTAGCACACGGGCAGTTTCTGGTGAGTTTTCAATACCAGCTAATCCGATGTGATTTAAAAATGTGAAGTGTCGTGCAGGGAAACTGACTGTCAGCTACTGTTCATAACCTGACCCCGATTTTAATCACATTCTTCTTCTCTCCCATCTTTATTTCCACCTAAAACTATTTGGTGTCAAATGCGGCCAAAGGCAATTGGTGAGATTTAGGGGTTGTCAAAGTGTGGCCAGTGGCGGCCTTCAGAAACATTTTGTCCTGCCCCCGAAAGTGACGTGAAATGCATGCTTAATACTTTAATTAATCCATTTAAATTCTTTCACTTTCAATGGTCCACATTTAACTTGATTAATGGCTGCTGCGTCAAACCACACCCTCTAATAACAATAAAACATCTGGCAGGTTAAGAATCAGGTCTGGCTGAACCCAGGATCTTGGGTTGCACAAAACCCAGGATGCTGTGACAACACCCTTGCAAAACAGTGACAAGTTTTGGTGAAACATTTGCATGTAGGGAGGCGAGTTGTGGCATTAAAATGGCTAAATGCCTGCAAAATGGTCATATGCCATTTTTAGTTTGCAGGTTACAAACTCAGAGGTTGTTGTTGTTTTATGTAGTGACAAAATGCAGAAAGCAGAAGGAAAAGAATGCCCACTGAAAGTTGTTGGTAGGCTTATTCCAACAGTCCACACTAGTGTCACAGGGAGTACATTCTGGTGTCAATGCTATTGCTAAAGTTTGCTATTTTTCGGGGTACAACTCTTTCAGGGAAAGTGGATGAACCCTTACTTTGTCAAACCTCGGGGGACCGATGTCGTAATCTGCCTTGGTGAATTCAGTGCTCAAGGAATATAATGTTAAAACGCCATCATGAGACCACATCAGAAGAATAAAAAAAAAACCTCTTGCCGACTCCCTAAACGGGCACTCAGGCATCAAACTTTGAGGATTCCTGAGTCACACGAACAGTCGTGAAAGAAGGAATGTGAGGAATGTGGAGAAAATCAATTTTGGAGCATTTGTCTACTGCCTGTTTTATGCCTTTGCACACCTGTCCAATTGCACCTGGTGCAATTCAGTTGTCTCTGTTGAAAAGTTTAATATTGGGTAACACACACCACCCTGTCTTGTCCGGTTGTCTGAAAGAAGCTTTTTACTGTATCTAAACTCTTCATACAGCACTTATAAGAGATTATGTATTGATATTTAGGTGTATTAAAAGACCATAATTCAGCTAACAAGATTCTACTACTGAAACTGTGCACATACAGAAAGAAATACTGCAATATTTCCCAAATCAGTATCTAGTATGATGTTTAAACCCTTAATAATTTGACCAGAGCAGACATAAACAACATAACTTATTACTGTTTTATTTAGTTTTAACTATTAACTAAAAATATTCTAAACTCAGCCCCTCTTGTCTTGGCTGTAGGCAGTGTGTTATATAATCCAGGTCACTGAACAAACCCTCCGTGATGTATGTTAACATGAAGAATGTTGCTCTTCCAGATGAGCACCTGATCTTCTAATCTTAAAGTAACATCGTGGCCTCAGGTGTTGGTGGTGGTGGTGCTTCTGTCACTGTCACTCTAAACTTAAAACGACAGCTCAGTAAAAATTCTTACATAATATTCAGATTAACGTGTTGGCCACATATAAAAGTATTTGAGCCCTGCAGATTTATGTCACATTTTACAGCTGATTCATTGATATCTAGTACACACGTGTGTGTGTGTCAGCATTTGTGTTTATACTCACCGTGAGGGTCGTAGGCAGACACGGCCATCATCACACAGGACAGAGCAAAACATGAGCTAGAACAAAAGAACAGGGACATTTTGACTTTATGCACATTTTATCAAAATCTTTACTTGGTATATTACCTGAGTACATGTTCAATTTATCAACATATTACTCAAGTAACTAGAACACTTATATTAGTATATATTAGTATATATTGTCCAATATGCAGCTCTATGAAAACTTTTTTTTATGTTAACAGAAAATAATACAGATTGTTTTTGTTATTTATAGGTAGCTTAATTCTTAATTCAGGTTTATTATACAGACATACATGTTTTGCTCTATTTATGTTTCCTTTGTTTATTATTATTTAAAACATTGGTCAAAGTTAACTGTTTCAGTGCCCTGACATCATTTTGGACATTCAGGTTTATTGTTAAACTGTAAAATATCCTGCCTACATTACA
>JAJHUR010137653.1:1327-11412 GCA_027495735.1 Lutjanus campechanus | reverse complement strand
TTTCCTCCACTATAATGTATGCCAATGCTGCTGTATTGTCTGCCAATAAAACAAAGGGTTGCTGCTGGCCTGGCTCTTGAGAAGCAGTGCTACCGTCCTCCCACATAGAGCAGAAATAGTTCCAGTTCCTCACAAAACATTGTTTGTGCTGTAACTCTCTCACCGTGTGTCACATCTCTGTGCACACACAATCCACACTCTTGTTAGCACAGCTTGTCTGCCTATTTGTGCTGCACACACACATTTACACACAGACACACAGCGCTGGTTCTGGAAGGAGCGTTCCTTCAGAAGTCGTGCACAGTCTCTGCAGAGCTCCTGGCCTTTTGAACCAGTCATCTGTTGTGGAAGGAAAGGAACTGAACAATCTCAGATAAGCAAGAAAGAAAGAAAGAAAGAAAGAAGGAAAGAAAGAAGGAAAGAAAGAAAGAAAGAAAGAAAGAAAGAAAGAAAGAGTCAGTGATGTGAGTCACTGGCATGCAGAGATGAGGATGTGCTTGGCTTTGGCACAAGGGAAACGTTCCTTTGTGACAATAATGTCTTCAGCGTAATGCAAAGCAGTACGTTTATTATCATCTTAAAGGGTAATTATTGTTACATGACGGCACATTCTCTCTAAGCCATTTGTGGATCTATACGTGAACATGGACAGACAGAACAAAGTCTAAACTTCAGAGTAAAACTGTCCGCGTATCTTAAAATCACAAGAGTGCACGCTGATTAATTAATAATAGCCTACAGTAAATCATGAGATGTTTTGATTGGTGCAGGAAATTAAACCGTGCGATCTATCTCACTCCCAGAGATAGACACCTTCGTTCATTACTTACGAGGAAATTATGAACATGAAGACATGAAGTGCTTCCAGATCATATAGTCAGATTAGGAAAACACTAACTGTTATCAGTCCAGGTTGCACTTGGGGAAAAAAAATAATTTGATTATAATTACATTTTCGGGGGGGATTTTGCTCCTCTGTTTTTGAATGTGTTATTCAGGCTAAAATCTTTAAAGATCCAATTGTCCTGAACATCAGGGCTGAGTGTTCGTGACAAAGTGTACTACGTATGTGGTTTAATTATCCTCCATGAATCCTCCAGGTTGTGTTAAGACTTTCTGCATGCCAAAAACATTAGATATGAATGTGTTAAGAAGAGGTGGTACTATTTGTGTTGAGAAGTGGTGGGGACATAAGGACTCAGATGAAAAAAAAAATGATGTAATGGGGTGATAAGTATGCAGTGAAAGTAGATAATTACAGCGGGAAAAAAACCCTGCACAATGGCGCATCAAAGCCTAGGCTACTACAGAGATGACGATATAAAAATAATCTGCATAAAACAACATCAACAGCACAAGTAAGAGTCATCTATTATACCCAAAGCAGCAACAGCATGTCAATAAATTGATAAATGCCAATATAACATCTAATGTAGAAAGCAACAGAGCGACAGTGAAACAGTAAACCTCAGCTAAAGATAATAAATCAACCTTTAAATGTTAAATCAAACTATCTTGTTATGTCAATGCTGCTTACTTTCACATTAGAGGAACAGAGTTCATAAGAGTTTGTGAGCCAAGTTTAAACTGTGCAAATAAGCAGATCCCAAAGCCTTCTCATTTGTTAGGTAACATTTATTATGCACAAGCTATTTATCAGAACATTTTTAACAAACTATGCTGTTAGAAATGGGATAGGGACAAAATAAAGTGTATATAACAATGCGAACTATGTGATTTTATCATCTACCATGAGTGAACTCGCAGGTTTCTGCAAACCAAGAATATAAGATTTCTTTATGTTCATACATACACAATGTTTCTCACCAATTTACAGAGATGCACAGACCACCAATACTAGACATTATTATGTGAATCTGATAGTTTCCACTGTCAGTTAGTGTATATTCATTCGGTCATTATGGGACGCTGACTCTGCTTTTAACATCACAACAATCCCTGTTCTCATATTAACTCACAAAAAATTCCCTCGGTATAAATGAAGTTCTGTCTGACCTCATCTAATCCTCCTCGCAGTGAGAAGTACAGATGTTAAATTTGGGGAAAAGAGAGCACTGGTATTGAATTGGCACCAGAGAAAAAAGTCAAAACATGTTAGTGTTGTCAAAAATATTGGTATATTGATACATATCAAATCTTTCACTGCTCATTTTCCTGTACACCAATACTGGCTGCACTTTGTCTCTTCTCTCTGCAACAGTGAGTTGACAAACTCTCACTTGCTCACAGTGCTGTGTGTCTTCCTCTCCTTGGCACTCGTCTCAGTTGCTCCAGTTGACTATCTGTTGACATGTTATAGCCTTATTATATTTTTTAAAATAAGAATCTAAAATTATATGCCTTTGGTGTTATGTAATGTAATGAGTATTGATATTTTTCAAGGTATTATATCAAAGTTAGAAATGTCAGTATCATGACAACACTACATTACAACAAGCCCTGTTCATATTAACTTACACAAACTTTTAAACAGTTCCCATTTATGATCATTGTTTACCTTGTTTTTATTAGCACTGTGTATATTTTGTATTTTGCGCTCTATATTGTCACTATTTCCTCTGTTTCCTCACTGTTGCACAACAATTTCCCTCGGGATGAATAAAGTTCTGTCTGATCTCATCTTATCTTCCTCTCAGTGAGGTGTACAGATGTCAAATTTAGGAAAAAGACAGCACAGGAATCGTATCTGTGCCAGAGAGAACACCACAACAAAATATTTTCAAGTACAAGCCAGCAGACAAGCACAAGTGGAATAAAGTATTAAAATGTTGCATATTATATCAGCACCAGAGGTCATGACTCTAATCAGCCCAATTCTCGCCTTGATCATTGCTGCCTCTGAGCATTATAGGATCAGGATAAAAGGGGGAAAAAAAGAAAAGAAGAAAAAGGAAGAAATCAAAAGAAGTATTAAGACAGAAAAAGTTGGATGCAAAGGTAAAGTTTCTTAATGTTGCAGATGAAACACACAAATGTCGCTGGCTGGTCAAGTTGACTTTAAAAGGCCATACACCGCACCAAACACAACATTTGGCACTGCTGTCACTGTGCAGCTCCACACATGGCCTGAGGGAGCTGCACGACCAGCTCACTGCCAAGACTCATTTCAGCACCAGTGCTGTGGACAGCTCCACGGACACACGAGCAGAGACGCTGTTACCTTTCACCAGAAAACATTCAATTCATTCACATATGAAACATGTGTAATTGGGTCTGTTTAGCATAGATAGTGCAATAAATTAGAAAACAGCACTGAATTAAACAAATTTCACAATTCCAGATTACAGTTTAATCCTCAAACGTGTGGCAGTCTCGCCCCTCTCCCTATTATCCCTTTTCACTCATGCTAATGTGCTTTCCACAGTCGCTCGGTGGCAGATTAAACTCACCTCGCTCCTGACAATTAGCCGCACAAAAATGTGAACAAAGTTTTGCAAGCAGTGAAAGGCAGCAAGGCAGCATTTACAAGACAAACACTGCATTAAACAAAAAGCAAACATGGGGAGAGCTTAAGAGACCAGCCAAGCTCCAATAAACACGAGACGGAACCTAAACACAGCGCGGGGTAGAAAGATTGATCATCACAACACGGTGCACGTAGGTTCCTGGCAACAATTACCTTCCGAAGAAACAGCAGACAATCAGGCTTAATTGGAGAAGGAAAAGCAAACGCAGCCATGTGGGGTCAGAGTGTGCCAGCAGAGCATTTGTTTTTTACAACAAATGCTCTCCTTCATACCACATTTTTATCAGCTAATTGACATCATTTTCATTTATATTCCCTTTTATCATTTTGTGCTTTATGTGCAGCCTGAGACGGCATCTCCAGGCGGCACCTGTCAGATAAATCCTGCCTTCCAAGGCCCCTTCAACAAGCACTTTACACCAAGCAATGAATGTGCAGTGTTGTTGAAGTTGTCTTTTTTTTCTTCTTCTTCTTTCTACGGGATCTACAAAGAGTCATTTATTTAACTGTCAATAAACAGTGTGAAAGTCTTCAACTGCATGCTAGCTCCCCCCAGTGATCACTTGTTGTCTGACATCTTATTGTTGGACAAAAATAAATAAATATCTAGCAAATTTCTCACAGGGAAATTGCTCTTTTAATTGTTTTTACTTGAGGGCTTGTGTTCAGTTTATTGCAAAAACACAGTCACAAATTAAGGTTTATTATAAAGACCCGGTAGTTATCAAAAAAGCAAACACTTTCCCTTGAAAAAATGGCAGTAAATGTCTCCTTATGAAGGAGATTGTGGACAGAGAAAAGTCTGAGTCCCTGACCAGCTCAGCCTACAGCTGTGGCCATCAGTCCTGTCAGTTAAGCCTGAAAAGAAAGAGGAAATGAGAGAGCGAGAGAGACGAGGTCTCCTAACAAAGGCCGGGACAGTTTTGTTTGATAACCGATCATTATCAGCTGCTCTCTCTCCACAGTCCAAACAGCAGTGGAGAAAGCCTCACACAGCCACTTAAAACCAACAATGGCAGGCTGCACACCATTATCCGCCATGTTTTTGTATAAATGCATCCCTGAGGGTTTTTTCCAGCGCACAGACAGCACAATATCGCTACGGTGATGAGCATAATGTCATCAACACCTGTGCAATCTAATGCAAAGCAATATAATACAACAGCTTTGCAATAAATACTACCTCTGGAAAGTGTGTAATTTCCACATTTAGTCGAAACTGTGTCAGAGAGGTGCAAAGTCAACTGTGTAGTACTTTTTTTGCCTTTGTAGTGATTTTGTTCATGTTTCATGCATTATTAATGAGCAACCCACATTTTTGGATTTAACTTCTAACGGTCAATATCATGTACTGACCGTCAGCATGTTAATATTTGACCTTTTACCATGCAGAATAATTTTGTGTATTTTAGACTTGGCAGGGAGGGCGTCTCGGCAGACTGTTACCACTGAGGACACTGAGGTCATTTCCTCACTATGTCTTCTGGGAATGTGGGGATTTTTTGCTGCCGGGACAATTACACACTTACACACATGCTGGTTCCAGTATTACCTTTTTCTGGACTACTTTTATGCTAAACAGTAAATGAATAAAAAAGGGATTTAGCATTTCCCCCCTAGAATGATATTACTGGGGGTGTGTTGAGTTTTATGTCGGGTCTTATTATAGATGACTAAAACTAAAAATGAAAAATGTATTTGGTTAATTGAAATAAAAATAAAAACAAGACTAAATGCACAGACTAAATTAAAATAAATATATTCAGGACATGTCTTTAGTGTTAATTTGGACAAATCTGACACCTCAACAAGCATAAGGAGGCATTTGTGTATACAAGCATACTGAGGCTGGGATATCTACATGACAGCGCCAACTGCCTTCATGAAGTGTTGTGATTGTATCGTAATACCTATTATTAACTACATAAATCTCACTCCTGCCCCCAACCTCCCCACCACTCTGCAAACTAAACTGTTTTGATTACAAAAATTAAAGACAGTAAAAATACAAAACTAATGAAAAATACAAAACTGTAATAACTCTAGTTTAGATGTAAAAGAAATTATTGAAAATGTAATCAAGCAGTTGAAAGTTAGTATCCTTATGGTTTTAATACCTGTGCAAAGTGTTCATTCAGTTACCTTCAGTAATTAACTCTGTATAAAGTAGTCTTATTGGTAGTGGCAGAGTCCACCATTCCCACACTGGGTTCAGATTACCTACCTGAACACCAGGGAGTCACAGGAACACAATGTATGCATGTAACTCAGTGTAATTGTGTGTCACTGATAACAGCCTCAGTGTTAACTGTTCACTCTCCTCTCAGCCATACTGAATTACTGCTAATGCAAAGAGAACATTGTACTGCTGCTGCATCACTGTCCTCAGGAAAGTCTTGGTGCTCGCAGCATGAAATCAGATCACATTCACAAATACTATTGACTTTATTTTAAAAAAAAACAATGTTAGGTTGTTCGGTTGTACTGTAAACAGATACACCAGCTGCTCTTTTGTTGTATTTGTGACAGTAACTCTGCTGCCGAACTGGAAGCAATGTGAATGAGCAAACATCAGATTGTTTACATTTTTTCCAATCGAGATGTCCTGCTCTGTGCATCAGCGAACAGGCTAATAAACACGTCACTTGTTTTCATTGATCAAAAAATTATAATGATGTCCGTGACAGTTCCGTTTCCCATCCAGTCAGCTGACGACATGGACGACGAGAGACTAATTTATGCAACTGAGAAGTGATGCATCTTATATGATCCATAGCAGCCTTTTTTAAGGATATCTTCAAAAAGCTACAAGGTTTGCAATAAAAAATGTGAAGCTGTTGAGAGTAACTATTTTGTAGAGGGGGAAAACAAAAGCATACAGCTGTGACATCACTCATGTATAGCTGGACAATTTTTCACACTCCATTTGGTAGAATTGTATGAGTATTTTAGGAAGTGGTATACATGCCCAGTGTGTGTTTGATTCAGAATGTTTGATGGGTGAAGTGTGCAGGGCATGTATTAAGGCACTTGAACCTCAGCATTTGAAATATCTTAGCTCCAGCCCTGACTCTTAGACGGTGTTTGCACCACTGAATTGATGCCAGCGGAATGTAAATTTTAAATGAATTAATAAAACATGCAAATAAAATAAATAAAACAGCCCGACTGTAATTTTAAATTGTCCTCGTGCACAACGCCAATATAATCCTATCAATCAGCGACGGCCGCTGATTTAGGAACAAGCTGTTCCCGTTCAGCCATGCTGCCAGCTGTCAGCCCGGCCAACTCAATCATCAGTCACGTCCCCTTCGCCCTCTGGCCCGCCGTGACTCCTTCAGCTGTCCAACTGTCAGCACACCTGCCTCACTCAGTGTAAATACTGATGTTTGCATCTCCGCTCCAGTCCGCCGCACTGCTGTGGCTGTAAATCACAGGTTAAGGATAGAACCGGCATGTGGGCAGGCGCTTCATGGTTCATCACAGATCATTACTGTACTTAAAGGTCATGAATTCGGCCCTGAGAAAACATGCCTACGTACGTCACGGAGTGATGAAAGGCACAGAAGTTTTCAGACTGCAGGCGGAGGCAGTTTTTCACTGTCTGGACGTTACAGAGGGGTAATTAACAAGTCCGCAAGTCTTTAATCAGACTCATTATTGGTCTGCTACCAAGAGAGGACTTTCAGGGGGAAACAATTAATCTACCATTGTCTTGTCTGGAATTGTTTGGACGCACACACACATAGAGACACACACGTTATAAAACATTACACTAACTCTGTATCATTCCCTCGCCTCTGAACCTCACTTCTTGACCCCTCATCAATATTTAACTGTTTTTCTCGGAGAGGCCTGCCCTGCCAGCCAACTTTTAACAACAGACCCAGTTGGTTCACATTATTCAATGGCACTGAGCTGTGGGGTTTTTGTGTGTGTGTGTGTGTTACATACTGTACATTCAAATTTTAAATTCATAGATACCAAATCAATACTGTTTTAGAGTTTTATTTTTTATACCATTGCAGTCAATTGCTGCACAGTTTTTAGACAGAAACATACCATATTCCTTAGATAAAGCGCAGTGATTGTATTAATGTCACATATTTCTTTTGTTTTTGTTTATAGGCTCCAGCTTATAATTACCACCGCATGCTGACACGCTCTTTTTCTCCAATTGGCTACTGACATTTACACAAAATACAATATAATGTGAACAAAGTAATGACATCCTCCCACCACCTACCTGAAACCTGAAAATTAAGTGCAGTTTTTCTACAGTTTTTAAAAAAAAAAACATTACTTTTTTCTAGTTTGAAGGAGCTATTTATAAGAATTTTAGGTTAAAGTTCCAATGAAATGCCTAGCAGCGTGCTTATTGGTAATGTGTTTCCTGTAAAACAGGCAGTCAGTAAGAGATTAACTGCAGCTCTGCAGCTAAAGTGGTCTGTGAAACTCTATAACCTGACTTTTCCCTGACTGACCGAACATGGCCTCACAGAGGCCTCTATTAATGCTAACATTGGCTATGAAAGTACTATAACATCACTGACAGCATTAAAATATTTGCTTAGTTAGTTGTTTGTAGAAAGAAAAGAAAGACCCACGGGAAGGACTGTGTATTTTCGTGTTTATTTGGAGAAAGAATTCAACAAGCGGCCAGTTCTTACTCGTAGCTCCTTTAGGTATAATTTCTTTTTTAGGTTTAATTTGCTATTATGAATGATAAATTAAATGCTTTTACTGTTTTAATATAGTATTTGAGTTGCATTTTAAAGGACTCTTTACACAGAATATTCTTAATTATTTAAACAGCATTTCATGATGTCTGTAGTGAAATAAGACCACAGAGGTTGGAATTGGTTTGTTTTATGTGTTGCTTTTTTCCAGTTTCATTATTCAGTTTGCATTACAGCAGTTTCACATCACCTCCTCTGACTGACTCAGGCTCATGACTGTACTTTTCTATGCTCTTAAGTCTACTGTGTTGCTGTGTGCCCCATAAAAATTATTTCATGCACAGAAACCCAAAATATTTTCTCCTGTGGACCCTTGAACAACAACATCCCACCGGCTATCGACTACCTGCGCTCACAACATTCAACCCAAGACTCTCTCCTCCCGAGGAAGAAGATTATCTTGACTGCTCAAAACCCCACGGAGCAGCACAGAACAGGCTTTTCTCTGAACACCTCAAACTCGAACAATAATAAAAGATCCATACAGATCATTGTGTGACAGCCTCGGGGAACAGAGAGGGACTCTTCCGAGGGAAAAGTGCACCATGGGAGAAAATAACTATGAGGGAAACAGTATTACAGGTTGACAAAAATGGAGGCTCACAATGTGGTCCCAGTTTGTCCTCCGCAGTAGCTCTCAGCAGTCCATTTATAGGACGTCCAAACCCTCAATCCTTCATTTATTGCTATTACATTAGATTCCCTTGAACATGAGTATAATCTTGCCACAAGGCTGCTGGGAACAAAATTTCCTTAAATTTAGGACTCAAATGCAACACAAAGCCAAACACTGACACACTGCAAACTGCAATATTTCCAGAATATTGCAGTTTTCTCAGAAAGAAACAGGACAAAAGCTTAACTAATGGTTAGAGAGAAATTAAGATGATTTATTTGTGTGAGGGCACAGATGTAAGGATGCTAATGATTAATCATTAATTGATTCATCGCTATTAAAATATTAAACAATTACAGATTTATTAACTGATAATACATGTCTTGTGTGCCACTTCTCCGGAGCTCACAGGTTTACTCACGGCTTGGTTTGGTCTGCCTTGTTAGTCTAGAAATGACAGTAATTGTGCCCCATTTGACCCACTGTTTTGTTTGGTGGAGCCATTTATTGAAGACGGACAGGCGCGCAAGAGCAGCCGTTTCAAGTGAAGGCCTCATTATTTTATTGTTCTGTTCGCTTAAATTGTTTATGCTAATGAATTAATATTTCACATAACTAATGCATCAAAGCCAAAAGGTAAAGCCTCTCCAAGTTTAATTATGACAACATTCTGATCCCAGTTGGATCTTTTTCAGGTCTTCGGTGTTTAAACAATGGAAACTGCACCCAAATTTACACATCATGCACCTCAACAGGCTGACAGGCTCTGTGACAACAGGTGCTGTTAATTATCTAAACCAATTAACAATTCATTAAATAATGAAGAAAAAATACACAGAGAAAACAGTGATACAGAAGACACACTTCAAACACATAAAAACATCAAATTCATCATCTCATAGATGAAAATCTATGTGACCTTCATTCAGAAATATTTAATAATAGATACGAGGAAGAAAGACACAATCTTAATATTGTACTGATCCTAGATATCACATTATGTCCGTATAAAAAAAAACAGAGTAAAAGACTAGGGATGGGGCCGATCCGATCCGGTATCGGTATCGGGTTCCGATACCGACGTAATTCACGGATCGGAAATTTCCGATCCAACCTGCGGAGATTTCCGATCCATGAGCCATGTCTGTGCATCAATGTTGTCTGCTGAAATGACTCCACAAGTGATTCCCTGCAGGCTGCTCTGCTAGCTAGCTGCAAAATGTGGAATGGATTTCCTGAACAG
>JAJHUR010137652.1:0-15153 GCA_027495735.1 Lutjanus campechanus | reverse complement strand
CTGCTTGTTGACCTCCGTCTACTGTCTGTAATACACTGACTATGGAGAAGTCCTTCATACAAAACCCACTTCAAAAAATCCAAACTATCCCTTTAAAACAGTGTACTTCATTAAACATATTAAAAGCATATGCAGTATGTGTTTTTATTGCATTGTATGTATTTTTCCCTCACTGTCTTGACTCCTTCTCATGTGGTAGTGTGTCCTCCTGTCTTGCAGGTGGAACGTGAGAAGACGGCACTGCTCAGGAACCTGCAGGAGTCGCAGACACAGCTGCAGCACACACAGGGCGCACTGACTGAGCAGAATGAGAAGGTCCACCGGCTCACGGAGCACATTAATTCCATGAATTGTCTCAACGGAGACAAAGAGCTTGATGACCCACAGGAGAGCGAGAAACCTGATGGGGGCTCCTCATCACCACCGGCCAACGGTCACCATGA
The DNA here is from genome assembly GCA_027495735.1 of Lutjanus campechanus. Classification (NCBI taxonomy): domain Eukaryota; kingdom Metazoa; phylum Chordata; class Actinopteri; order Lutjaniformes; family Lutjanidae; genus Lutjanus; species Lutjanus campechanus. Next base: position 14,710 of record JAJHUR010137652.1, on the reverse strand, counting down.
TCCAGATATCCATGGATTCGAGGTCCTGGAGTGTCAGTACAAGGTGGCGGTGACTGAGGTGATCGACCTGAAAGCAGAGCTCAAGGCCCTGAAGGAAAAGTACAACCAGGCTGTGGAGGGACAAGGGGACAACCACAGTGACGACAGGGTCCAGGCTCTGAGTGAACAGGTTTGTCACTGTTACATGCAAAGTCCATGCATGGAGTGCCAAGTGTGGGTCAACCTCACACAATTGCGAGTTTGTGTCCTCAGTGTGTTCTGAATGAGACAAAAAAACTCTTAAAGAACTGTAGGAAGACAATGTTTTGAAAATCCCTTAAATATGATCCTCCAAAAGATGCCTTTTTAGTACAGCAATTTTGTGAGAAAAAAAGGAGGAGCTTCACAGATTACACAGCACAAAATGTTTATTACTCATTAAAATCTCTTCTGTGACATATAAAAAATTTTAAGAGATCCAAGATTCCATTTTTTAATTTCCTAAAACAATAATTTCAATCAACATCACTGTATCAGTGTACTGGTACACAAGACAACATAAATCAGCATCACATTAATAACATAATCCATATAAATCTTGGCATTGATTAACATAAATTTAAAACACAGTGATTTAAAACACTTAAAGTAGCACATTTACATTACTTAAAAAATAACATTTGTAAATTTGCACTACTCAATAGAAATGTTGTAAGTGACAAACATAAACTTAAACAGCTTTTAAGTCAGGATCACCCAAAGTGGGGTGCATGAAGGTGCATGAAAAAAAATAAATAAATAAAAATTCAAAACGTATGCAACTGTGAGGTAAGAATGCTCTTTAAATATAGGATCCTTAATTAGGATTAATTATTTTTCATAATCTGAGCATGGCGGGTGGAGTGAAACTTGGTTCCTAGCATGATTTTGTATCTTAATATTGCAACACAATACAATAGGTGTTATTTTTGGCCCATGGTCCACCATTAAGTTTATTTCGGCCCCCCAGTAAAACCTGTTTTTATTACAAAGACACTACAAGATATTGCATGAACCTACTAGATAATTTTGACCCACTTTTATGTCTAATGATGTCAGGATGTCAGACAAGAAGACATGCATAAATCATTTTGTAATGGGAAATTGCGGCATTAGCATTTTTCAATACTTTCCCCCACTTGGATTTCTTAAGACTTTTGATGTTGTAAATGACATATTTAGAAGAGTGGAGCCGTTGAAAGAGTTTCTCTTGGAGAGATTTGTGTGGGGTTATGTCATAAAATGCCTGTATTAATATTTATGTTTTTATTACTGCTTCAATTGTAACATTGACTTTTGCAACCAAATACCTTTTTTTAGTGGATGATATTAACTGTTTTGCATCCTGTGATGCTGCACATGTCCAACGTTTTTTTTTCCAAGCAGGTAACTAATTTGGAACGTAGTTACCGTGAGAGCCGAGAGCGGGTGGCGGGCCTGGAGGCAGAGCTTCGAGCATCCACGAGCACAGCCACAGAGAGCCAGAGCATGCTGAATGCAGCACAGGATGAGCTGGTAACCTTCAGCGAGGAACTGGCACAGCTCTACCACCATGTCTGTCTGTGCAACAACGAGACACCCAACCGCGTCATGCTGGACTACTACCGCCAGAGCCGCGTCACACGCAGCGGCAGCCTGAAAGGCTCAGACGACCCTCGAGCTTTGCTCTCTCCTCGCCTGGCACGGCGCCTCGCTGCAGCATCTGCAGCCTGCTCCTCCGAGCCCCCGCGCAGTCCCAACGACTCCCCATCCAAAGACGCCCATCACAATGAGACAACAACCAATACAGGAGACCCTCCATCCTGCCACAGCAGCCCCACCCGCAACTCTACAGGCTCCCCGGTCATCAGCATCTCTCCATGTCCATCTCCAGTGCCCTCAGAGGCAGGTGGGGACCTGCGGAAGGAGCCCATGAATATCTACAACCTGAACGCCATCATCAGAGACCAGATCAAACACCTCCAGAGGGCCGTTGATCGTTCACTGCAGCTGTCCAGGCAGAGGGCTGCAGCCAGGGAGCTGGCACCGATGCTTGACAAGGACAAGGAGCTGTGCATGGAGGAGATACTCAAACTGAAGTCCCTGCTGAGTACCAAGAGAGAACAGATAGCCACACTCAGGCTGGTGCTGAAGGCTAACAAACAGGTGAAAAAGGATTTGCATAATTAATATACCATGAAAGGAAATTATGTGATCTCAAATATAACAATAGTTTGTCCTCTTTGTGTCAGAGACTTTATCATGTCCAGACTTTATCTGACATGTTATAAAATTATCCACATTGCAGACAGCGGAGGTTGCACTGGCAAATCTGAAGAGCAAGTACGAGAATGAAAAGGCGATGGTGACAGAGACCATGATGAAGCTGAGGAATGAGCTGAAGGCTCTGAAAGAAGATGCCGCCACCTTCTCGTCTCTCAGGGCCATGTTTGCCACAAGGTGAGAGGAGAGAGGCCACGAAGCAGGGAAATTGAAAATTGTAACTTAAAACTATAATATATAGTATTTTTGCATTAAATTGCCCAAATGTTTCCAAGTTCAGATGCAGAGAAATCCATAGTTAATTCATTTCATAGCATTTTTTTTGCTAGCCATTGCTGGCCAGTTACAAAGCCACAAAGTTTCAAAGTAATACGTTACTGTAATTCCACTACTTTTGGCAGTAGCTACCAAATGGACACAATTACACTTACTGAAATTGACTTACTTGTTACTTTGTCTTAACTGAAAACAGTGGACAACTGCAGAGGACAGCAAACATAGCAGTAAAAATATTCCCCGATCTGTGATCTAATGTCCCCCAACCTTACAGTGACGCAAAACAGTTCAGGCGATGTGAGCTTTCTTTTTGTTGTATAATTATTTATTAACTCTTCCACTAAATCCTACTGTCTAAACCACAGACAGTGAAAATGCAGCTGAAAGGTAGACGCTAGTTTTTGGTGGTCAGGAGTAATAATAACCCCTATTAATGATAATGGGTACAACGATAGATAAAAATTTGACTAGTTTAGAATTTGATTAGACTAAAATAATATAGCTACACTACAATAATATAGTTGTGTGTGCATTAAAGCATACATTTAAAAGTAATTTAAAAAAAAGTTACTTTCCCTAGTGACTAATTACTTTTATAATATATTAATTGTTAAAATAAATGAATTACTTTTTGAGAGAAGCAACTAGAAACTGTAACTAACGACTAAAGTTCAGGAACTTGCCCAACACTGTTTGCTATAAACTGTGGGATGCATCAGATCGCAAATGTGACTAAACATAACATGAATAAAACTCTAATACATGACCTCATACATGAACCTTATTCCTGTCTGAGTCATAGCAGAGAGATTTTCATCAGTTATGATTGTTGTGAAGTGAAGAAAACAACTCCTATGATCCCACGCTATATCGTGACTGCACCGAACTATGTCCTTTGTTATTGTTTTAATGTGACAGAGACCCACAGCAGCAGAACTTACATAATGTACATTTAAATAAATACTCTAATAAAATTGCATGTATTTCAGAACTCTCCTTCTAAATCTTTGTTTCTTCCCTTTGTCTTTTCATGTCTATCTCTGTAGATGTGATGAGTATGTTACCCAGCTGGATGAGATGCAGAGGCAGCTGGCGGCAGCAGAGGATGAGAAGAAGACGTTGAACTCCCTCCTCCGTATGGCCATCCAGCAGAAACTGGCCTTGACTCAACGGCTGGAGGATCTGGAGTTTGACCACGAGCAGACCCACCGTGGCCGCGGCGCGAAAGTGCCCAAGATAAAAAGCAGCCCACCCAAAGTAAGTCGCAGAGGCGCCTTCACAGCTCCCTCCAGCCCCACCAGGCTCCACAGCCCCTCCATTATCACAACCCACACCCTGAACACCTCCCTGACCCTCTGTAGTCCTCCGTCTATAGAGCTAACCGCCTGTCCGTCCATGTCTGCGTGGACTTCCGACACAATTTCCGAAACAATCCAGACCTCAACCCTGCCTGACATCAGTTACCCTAATTTGTCTCTGGGCAGCACCGAGCCCATCATGATAGACCCTGATTGGCTAACCTTAGAGTTTAGACGTCTCATTCATTCACGACAAGACATAGTTCACCTGTCTCCATCTTACAACACCAGTAGCCCCCCTATCTCAGTGTCTCCTCACCTTCGGCGAAGGCGATGATTCATCATCATCTCCACTCCCAGCACCAATATCTGCTGTGTACACAGTTCCCAGAAGCCTCTGTATTAGGTGGGATACAGAGAGGATGAAAAACTGGTTTCACATGTCTATGGTTTGAACATGCAGAAATACTCAGGAAGAAGGAGCCCCTGACAGCTCGCTCCAGGCTCAAAACATCTGCAAAACTGCACCGAACAGCCTTTTTGTTATTGTTAAGGTTGAGTGAACATTGTGAACACCCATACGAATCTGATATCAGGCATCTCTCTCGGCATCTGAATATTTGCTGACGTAAAATGTGACATTATGTATCACTCCGGTAGAGCACTGGGAAGTGTTGCAAAGTGAAAACCAAGCAAAAAATGGCTGCAGCATTTGTTTCAGTATACAGTGACTCACAACACCCCCCTGTGGCAGAATCCATGAATGTTATAATCTTTTTTTTGCATATTTACTTAAATGTAAACTATCTAATCTATTCCATTAAGGCTTTTTTTCCAACTATTATGTGTTGTAAAATGATATTTCCTCAAGTTAATCGTTGCATGCCTCATGTTGTCACAGCTAAAGGTCTGTCAAAAAGGCATTTGACAGGCTTAAATTGTGTTACACAGTTAAAGGGATAGTTCAAAATATTTGAAGTGGGGTTGTATTTGGTGCTCATCAGTAGATAGTGTATTACCTTCAGTAGATGCCGGTTGGCAAGCCCCCAGTTTGGAGAAGCAGAGAGGAGTATCAACACAGAAACAAGCAATGAACTGCTGTGGATGGGGTCAGCAACAAAAGTTATTTTATCCACTTAAAAAAGGTCCACCTAAAAAATCAATATCAGTGTACAGTGTAATATTTTATCCTTTTGAAACACATAAGTCACACAATAATGCAAACAAACTGATCAAGGCAGCGGTACACCAGCAACTCCCATGTTTTGCAAGGCAAAATAATCTATTTCACTGAAAATTGGAGTTTAGTTAGTTTGGAGAGAGATATTTCACTTATACTATAATGGTGGTTTCCCATCAAAGAAGGCTGTCTGATGGCAAAGTGAAGTCATGAAAATATTTTAAATATATCTTACATTTAAACTGATATTAATTTTTAGCTTCTGTTCTGGTGCTCCTCTCTGCTTCTCCAAACTCGGAGCGTGCTGACTGGCATCTACTGTAGCTAAGACACTGACTATAAATACCTCATACAACCGCACCTCAAATAATCAAAACTATCCCCTTAGTGAGTTGTCCAGAGTAGTATGGAAACCAGTCAGACCTCCTCTCTGTGCCTCAACCTCATGTTTGATTGTCCTTCTGTTCAATTCTCCTCCTACTCCACATGTAGAAAACCAAATCCATTTATTCCTTCGCTGATGGCCAAACCTCTCTTGCAGTACTTCGAGTTTTGTCCACTAGATGGCAGTGCCTGAACACATTTCCGCTCTTTTTCCTGTCAAATGCTGTTTTGACCTCACTCTCTGTCTCCCTGATCCTACCTCAGATAATCATAAAATCATACAGTATATATATCAAGTGACACAGCTTTAAGATATTAAGTAAGACATTAAGTAAGACAAACTGACAATGACTGGTGTGGACTTAAAATGGAATTTATTAAAATATTTAAGCCATGAGCAGCAGGTATTCTGGAGTTGAGCAGGATTTTTCCTCATTGTGTCTGTCCTTCTCTTATTATGCTGTAACAATCAATACAAAATTGGATTTTGGAAGTGTGTGTCTGTAAATTGTGTCCATGTCTGTCTCTTAGTGTGTTTTGTGTTTTCCTCCGGTGCTGATTGTTGACCTGTGTAGAGACTGGTCTTGTCAGTGTGGTCAGATGAGACTGGTTTACGGTATTAGTTACATTCACACTATGCAAGCATGTACTGTAACTGACACACAGTGGAAGCAGTCACTTAAGTTATACTCTACTATACTAAGTATTTTCATCTGGCTCTTCTGCTCATATTTCTCCTCTTGCTCTAATTTCTTTCAGGCTTCTCCTCTCTCTCATTTACACTGTGAAACACCTCCACAGGATGAGAATCACATTTTTCAGTATTTCTCAAGTAAACCTACACCCCCAATTCTGACAAAAAAGTTGTTTTGTGAAACATAAATAAAAACAGAACGCAATGATAAAAGAGTCAGAGAATCTGGAGAAATCTTTGCACGTAAGGGGCAAGGCCAAAAACCAACACTGAATACTGTGACCTTTGACCCTTCAGGCCGCACTGCATTAAAAACTGACGTGATTCTATAAAAGTTATTAATACATGGGATCAGTAAACACAGTTTGTCGCTTCATCTACAAATGTACATTAATGACTGTATCATGCAAAGCGAAAGCCGTATATCAACGACATCCAGAAACTCTGCTGACTTCTCTGGGTCCGAGCTCATCTGAGAAGGATTGATACAATGTGGAAATGTGTGCTGTGGCCTGACAAGACCACAAATGTTTTTTGGAAATTATGGACATCGTGCCCTCCTGGCTAAAGAGGAAAAGGACCAAGCAGATCTTTACCAGCACTAACTTCAAAAGCCAGCATCTGTGATAGTATAGGAGTATGTTAGTGCTCATGGCATGAGTAACGTGCACGTTTGTGAATGCCCCATAAATGCTAAAACGTACATGCAGGTTTTGGAGCAACATATGCTGCCATCCAGACGTCTTTTTCATGGACATCTATGCGTATAGAATATGTTGGAGGCATCAATTTCAGTATGTGTGTATATTTACAAAAAGAACAATTTAGTCAATCAGCTTGTACTTGTACTGTAATGAACTGAATGTAAGTCGAAAAATCATTGCATTCTGTTTTTATTTACATTTACACAGCACCCCAACTTTTGTGGAGTTGGGGTTGTACAAGAAGATGATTACCCACCACACTATGTACAGTAATAAGCAGTAGTGCCTTTAGAATAACTATATATAGACCATAATCACACTAATCAGTACTATGATAGCAGCAAACCAGTAGTCTCTTTCTCTGACAAGGCCTTCCCCTGTCTTGTCTTCCGTGTTTTCTCTGTCCTTTTGTCTAACCCTGAGTGTCAACCACTCTGTATATCTGTCTAATTTATCAGTTTCTTGTAGATTGTCAGCAGCCTGCTGCCTCAGTACCGTCACTCTCCCCACAACTAAGGCGAGGGAGAGCCTCCCTAGCCCGCAGGTAACAAGCAGAAGAACCTGCTAGTAGTAGGCTCATTTACATCTATCTATCTATCTATCTATCTATCTATCTATCTATCTATCTATCTATTGCACTATCTATCTAATGGGACTTTTCCACATATTTTTATATTTGCACAGCTGCATCTAAGATAAAGGGTTCTGCATGCTCTCACCATACATTAACTAGCAGGCTGAGACCACTGTATTAGATAAATAATTAATAAACACAGCTCACTTGGCAAGAAGGGGTTGTTTTTTACTCTGCATGCAGTTTTGTTTTATAAAAATCTATTTTCAAAGTTCAAGATTAACCCTGGATGTAGTTTTCTCTCTTTCAGACCTTATTCGTGGCAGATGTTTTGACCTCTCATTGCAGAAAAGCACAGGTGTGGTTAATTAAGCCACGCCAGTTAGCAAGTAGCTAGTAGTAGTTAGCTAAAGTTATTACTATCATTAATTACACTTGTTTTTTTTACAAGTCAAGACTATTACCTTAATGTCATAACTTGTTGCCAATAATCTTTGAGTTTGCCAACAGACTGGGCAACAAGTTGTGTCTTTATTTCATCAATGAACAGTAACATTCATACAAGGCAACTAGGAAACTGCTGACAGATCTGAGGCCATGTTTGGTTTTAGTGTTGTGCTGGTTAGCCTTTCTTTCCAATCCTGTTTTGTTCTGTGGATGTTCTCACCAAATACTTTATCTTGAAGTATGATGTGAACAGCCTTGCCCCTGTCTCTGGGGTGGTTTTAAAGGAATACTTTGACTTTTGGGGAAATATGTTTATACTTTCTTGCCAAACATTATATGAGAAGATTGCTACTACTGTCATGTGTGTAAGCTAAATAGCTTAATAACTTAACCTCGTACAAAGATTGGAAACTGGGGGAAACTGTTGACATACCTCTGTCCAAAAGGTAACAAGACCCTCCTCTGTCTTGGGCAAAGACAGTATAATAACAGAGTGTCCGTGATGTCAACCACAGGTTTCTCAATAGCCGGTTAAAGCTCACAGTGTGGTGGCTCTGGCCATCGTCATCTTGGCAGTGCCTGACTCGGCTTATTTCAAAAGGGGGCAAAGAGGTGGAGCGTTGGTGGATTTTAAGCAGTTGAATGAAGGGACTTCCTAGTGGCTAGCCATCTCTGATGGCATCCACCTGTCACTCAAAGCAGGCATGCCCTTAACTATTCATGACTTTAAGCATTAATATGATTTCAATGGGTGAGTTAAATAAAAGGTCACCCCCTGTACAGTTGTCATGAATGTGGAAATTAGCTCTAGCTAGCATAGCTAACATGAGCGAGTTGACTTGTTCTTGCTGTTTTTGGCACCTCCCACATTTGCTTCACTTTTCAGTCGGAGGTTTCCACTTAGGATCTTTTTTAGGGTGCAACGACATCCTGGAGTCATACCGGTTGCCCAGCAACCTCACAATGACGAGAAGTTACCTTTTTAGGGAGCCATGCCCGCTGTTTCTCGGTTTCCGGTCTTTGTGCTGAACTAAGCTATGTAGCTGTTTGCAATAGCTTTATTTTTAGCACACAGACATGAGTGATATCAGTTTTCTCATTTCAGTTGCTGCAAAGAAAGCAAAGTGTATTTCCCAGAAAGTCAGTGTGTATATGTCAGTATTTTCCACTCTTCATATGTTGCATTTTTCTTTGTTGATTTGGTGTAACCAAAATTCTTCCAACAACTGTTCCTCTCCACTGTAGGCCACAGATTGCCAGTCTTTCTCACTCAGTCTTATTTATTGTCTTTTCCTGTCTCTCTGCATTCTTACAGTCCTAAATATTTGGCAGACCTCCAGGAACACCATGCTGTCCTGTCCGGCAACAGTAGCCTTCTCTCCCCCTGCGACCCACGTAACTGTCTGGCCCAGCAGCCCCAGCCCCCCGGCACCTAACCCTGCTGCTCCAGCCCAGGCCCTGGCCTTGGTCTGGAAGGAGTCGTACAGAGACAGAGACACTCTAGACGGGGGTTCCCTCAGATTAACTCCCCCCAACCTAGCAGTCCAACCTGGTGCTTACTGAACTCTGTGACCCCCACCCCAAGCTCTACACGGTCCGGCCCTCAGCAGGCCTCCTGGTTACCTGGGTCGCAGAAGAAGAGCAGAATGCTCTCTTCTCTGGAAGTGACATCCTGTCCTGGAAAGGACTGAACTGAGGCGCAAAATGCCAGAGTGACAAATCACGGGAAGATTTTCCCTTATTCGTATTGGTATTTATTTATAATTTATTTACTCTACTGATTATTTATTTACATATTGATTTGTGACAAGTTTCTGAGATATTTATTACTGGAATGTTTTTTCTGTGTTCGTTGGTCGTTCTCAAAGATGGATATCAAAACCTGTTTTACTGCTGTGGTGAAGACAACCAAAAGCAAAACTTTGTCAAAACTTGCCTAACCATATCATACGGCATTTAAAATGTTAGATTTTGTCAGTATAATAATCCAAAAATACGTATGCCATTTTTACATAGGAGTACACTGGGTTTGACATTGCAAACAGACTAATGAAGGTAAACATTTTATTACAAGAAAATTATTTCTTGTGGTGGTGATGATGGGTGATTTCAACAACCTTTCTAACGTCATTATAGTCTTTCTTGGGATGCTTGTGTTTTTTTATACAAAGGATTTTTTTTGCAAATCATGTGCATAAAGACTATTTTATACCTCCTATTATTTTTATTTATTTTTACAGCAGACTCTAGCGACGTGGTTGTGACTGGTGTAGACAAGAGGCTGAGTGTTTGAGATCAGGACTAGGGCTGTTGGCCTGGGTTTTTGCCTTTTGAATTGCACAGGTTTAAGTGACCATGGAGTGAACTGACCTCCATCTTTTTAACTTTAGTTAAGAACAGAGGATTTCCCCCAAAAGGTGTGCCTCTTCTTGAGTTACCATCTCTATAATGTCAACATTGTGCTCTCACCATAAAGTATTCTCTGTCTCCTCTGTGAGCTCTTTCACTTTATCGGCCACAACCTCAGAAAACTGTTATTATCACCCTAAGTTCCTCCTACAGTGACAGTGGTAGAAATGTTTTCAGTATCCCCGGCTACACACGTCTGTCATCGTAACATGTCTGTGTTTAACTGTCTCTACATGCTTCCTCCAAACCATATGCAGTAACTGTCCAAGCACAATTATGCACTATGCATTATAGCAATACAGTAGCACCGGTCATAGACTGATCTGATTAAGATTAAGCTTTACTTAATCTTTCAACCATTTCAGTCGCCATGGACTAACCAGCAGGCTGACAAGAAAGGCAAGACAGCAGGAGTGTCCCCAACTTTCTCAAGAAAATTGGGACACAGTTACAGCACTACTGTCAATTTCCTTTGACGCAATTGCGATATTGTTTCTTATTGAAACACTGTTTTAGGGTCAAACCGAGATGGATGTAATGTGTAGCATTTGTTGCATAATTGAAGTCCCATCTCTCTGTCTTTATACCCTCATAATCTTTAACTTTATTGTTCTCTTTACAGCACTGAATACATAACTTTTGCCAGATGGATATGAAATGGATAAACTGAAACTACATAGCCAGTATAGTGTTGTAATGACAGAAAAGAAGCATTTCTGTTACATCAGCGATGAATGCGTGGACTCTTTCTGTTCCCTGTGTGTACGTTTGTTGGATTTGTCCTTGTTAACAGTGTAGATTGTTACGTTTGCAACTACAGAGTGATGAAAATATTTGTGGTCCAAAAGTAGCTTCTGAACCCATGCAGGCTCATTGGTGACCTAACTCTCTTGGTTTGTTTGCACAATATAGTATTGGATGGAGAGGGACTAATTAAAAAAAAAGAACAAAAAACCCTGGTTTAAAAAGAATGATAGCAGTATACTGTACTGCAGTGGGTTTTACAGTTTCTCCACCATTTAAAACAGTGTTCAATTGGTTTCACAAGTAAATAAAAGACCTGCCCTTGGATTTGTATGTGACTTTGTGTTTGTGTCTGTTTCTCTGTTTCATCTTTTTAATGAAGAACTTCCTGCCTCTGAAGTTTGCAGCTATATCAATGCATCCACATACGTAGACAACACACCATAGATCAGAATGTTTAGAAAACAAGGTCGAAACCATGTGGGTGGACTGTGTATGATCAATGATGTGTGAATTCCTGGATATTAAATGTCCATCTACAATTTGGTCCCACCATCCCAGTAAGAGAGGCAGCAGTTAGCACTTTATTGGACAAAGAAACTACTATTGGATTGGCGATCACATCTCCTCAAGTGCTCAATACTGGAGCCCCCAGGGCTGTGTGTTGAGCCCCCTCTTTTTCACGCTGTAAACCCACAACTGCAACCCCCTTTGTGAAGGTTGTGGATGACACCACCATCATCAGCCAGATTTGGGATGGAAATCAACAATCTAGTAGGGTGGTGCACAGAAAACAACCAATGTCAACAAAACCAAGAAAGTTATTATTGATTTTAGGAAAAAAGAGGCAGACACTCATCCTTGTCTACATCAGTGGAGCTGACGTGGAGCAGGTAAACAGTTTTAGGTTCACAAGAATCAACATTACAGCCAAACTGTCATGGTCACCACACATCTCCACACTTGCAAATAAAGCTCTGAAATGGCCGTATTTCTTAAGGAAACTTAATAAGGCAAAAATTACTGAAGAGCAATAGAAAGCATCCTGGCAGGAAATATTACAAATTGGCATGTTTTGTGCACAGCCCAGGACAGGAAGACTCTGCAGCGAGTGATTAAAACTGCCCAGAACATACCCATCTACCGAACAACAGAGCTCGGATGCTAAAAGACAATTCCAGACCAACTGGCAAGGGATACAGAAATATCTGCTGCCGTACCACCAGACCACCGAACAGCTTCTTCCCTCAGGCTGTGAGACTCCTTGGCTCATCCTCCACACCCAACAATAAAAAAAAAGTTGTCTTGTATAGTGTAAAGGGGACTGCAACTTGCAAATCATTGTGCAACCCTGTTGTAGAACAAATAAACAAATAAACATATAAATGAACTTTGAATCCTTGTAACATTTGTTCTTAAACTGCACTGAAGTAGCTGGTTAAACTATGTTTTAGTCTAAAAATGTTATAAATGCAGTTGCAGATAGTAGTGTCCAAGACAGGCAGAACATTAGCTCTTAAGTTGTGATGAGAACATCACCAGAGATGGTGAGCTTATCTCATACTAAAAAATCAACACTTGCTCCTGCACTCACTTGAAGCTCTTTTTATTGGGTCAACGTTTCGGTCTATTGACCTTCTTCAGGACCAATCTTTTACATCTGTTGTGTGACTCCCTTTTTTAAAAAATAAGCACACTCATGCAATTAACAGATCACAGGTGTGTGCAGTTGTCAGAGGAGGTGACCTCATCAGACACAGGGAGAGAAACTCTGAGCTTAACACATTCAGACAATCCATTCTGGACCGCAATAGAATACATTTAGTAATCTTCACTCTTCACAGAAATCACATTAAAAGTTTCAATCATGTAGTGATAAATAAGTACAAGTAATCATATATCAATTCAATACATTAGAGATTCAATAAGTTAGCTTAAACTTCCTTTAAAAAAGAAAAAGAAAAAAGGTAAACACTCATGCAATTAACCGATCACAGGTGTGTGTACTTATCAGAGGAAATAACATCATCAAACACAGGGAGAGAAACTCAGAGCTTGACATAGTCTGGCAATCCATTCTGGACCGCAATACACTACATGTAGTAATCTAGAAAAGAAGAAATAAAGAGAAGAAAAGAAATCAATTGTAAATATATTTCTGACCAACATCTTATATACAAGGGAAACATTTTGGGGAAAATACATAATAAATACAGACTGACCTTCACTCTTCGCAGAAATCACACTAAAGGTTTCAATCATGTAATAATGAATGAGTACAGGTAATCATACATCAGTTCAATAAATAAAATATGGGAACCATCTTCACAGGCATACACTTAAGTCCAATTCATCATTAAGACCAAAGCTGGTCCCAAAAGTTTGAAGTTCTGCAAAAGGCTTCTCTTCTGAGAAGTGTCTCCTTTAGATCACCACCTCGTCTAGGCAGGACTACCTTTTCTATGCCACAGTAGCTAAAAGCCATAATTGGATGGTTAGCCTGTTTAAAATGGACTGCTACTTGGTTGTCTGGATTGTTATGACGTATTGCTGAGCGATGTTCTGCCATTCTTACTTTTAATGCCCTTGTTGTCATGCCGATATACATTTTGGAGCAGCTACACCTAATCAAATAAATGACTCCTGTTGTTGAACATGTGATAACTCCTCTGATTTTATATTTTTTACCAGTTAAAGGGTGCGAAAAGGTCTTACACTTAGTTGTGCAATTACACTGTGCGCACCGTCCACATTTATAATTGCCATCTGGTAAAAAAGGAAGTCCACTTTTAGGTTTTTGAAACAGACAATCAGCATGAACTAGTTTATCTTTTAAATTCTTTCCACGACGAAACGTGATTCTAGGTGGTGTTTCAAATAAGTGACCAATAGTAGGGTCACTCGATAAAATGTACCAGTGCTTCTTGATTGAATGTTTTATCTCATGTGCTCTATCAGTAAAATTAAGAACACAGACTGCCGATGGTTTGTTTTTTGGCTTCCTATTACCATGTTTGTTTTACCACTTATTCAAGAGCTGCATCTAGACATTCATCTTCATAACCTCTTTGTTTAAAGCGTGATTTCATAATATTTACTTGGTTGTCAAATGAGTCTTTTGTGTCACAGACTCTTTTTATTCTATGGAATTGGCTCACTGGGATGGCATTTGTCATGTATTGTGGATGGTAGCTGTCCCAATGCAAAAGATTATTCCTGTCTGTAGGTTTTCTAAACAGGTCTGTGATTAGTTTGTTCTTCTTCTTTCTTAATACAAATGAAAACGATATATATACATATATAAATATATCGTTTTCATTTGTGTGTGTGTGTGTGTGTGTGTGTGTGAGTGTATGTGTGGCTCAATGGCGAACAGTATGGACAGTGTGTGTTTGTAATAATAAGGACGTCTGCTCCACCAGTACGCACTGAGGGGGGAGGAGGGCGGTGCTTGGGGAAACACCCCCCAGCAAGGTGATATTCTTCAGGAGAGAGTGAATGAAGTCGATCCAACTTACACATGTGCTGCTCCAGCTGTTTGTTTGATGTTATTTCTGACCTGCACGGGCTCACGTGGGCCCCCACCGCGCAGCTGGACGGAGTTTGCTGCAAGGAGGAGACTGCGTTACTTTCTGTCTCACAACAGATAACTGCTTGCGGTCGCTTTAAATGCCTTTCACTTTAGTATCTCAATGCTGGAGCGGTCGTGGCCTCAGAAAA
>JAJHUR010137651.1:0-37909 GCA_027495735.1 Lutjanus campechanus | reverse complement strand
TAAGTCCAATAATCTCTCTTTGCTGAACTCTTGTTTTTGGTTTCCACCACCATTCTTGAGAACAATATCTTGCTTTTCAGCTGCCAGTGCTGGGCAGGTAGGGTACACTTGTTTTCTCCACCTGCTTCAGCTGGAAACAAAGTTGCTGAGAGTGGATAGACTGAACAGTAAAATACAGTAAATGTGTAATAAAACCAAAACAACGACCTAAAAGAGGCTAAAAACTCTCTGCTGCCGAACTGGGTGATAGTTCTCTTTGGGTGAACTCTTTCACTTTACAGGTAGCTCTACGAATTATTACAATAAAACTACTAGTTGGTGGAGCTTCAAAGCAGCAGCAGTAGTAGTTCTTTGACTTGTGACCACTTACAACAAGTCAATATTTACTTGCTACCCCTTGTTACAAGTTATGACCTTTGCAATTCTACACAAACGTGATTTTTTCCCTCTCAGATTGTTTCATTCAGAGGATTTTAAAGGCCTAAAGAGGTGAAAGTGTCCCCTTAGATCCACGTTGGGACCCACAGCTGCAGGTGCAACATATGGCACTTAGGGCAAAGACAAACATCTACACAGCAGTGTTTTTTAAGGTGACTTCGGTCCTTCTTTGTGGAGTGTTTCCATTATATTGTGCTTGGTGACACCAGGGTAATCCCGAGACCTGTTTGAGCGTGCAGGCATTCCGTCTTATTACAAAATCCAGGAATGTTCCACTGAGTTCGGAACAAAAACACAAAACAAATACTTGAACAATAGCATGTACAGTAATTACAGCCTTAATATGTGGTTTCAGTAAACACGACTAATCCTGGAGAGACAAACCACAGACGAGAGCCAAAAAAATGCACAGATTCAGGACTTTTTAGTGTCAGTGATATTGCAGCGAGCTGTCCGTCCGTCCCATCCAGCTTTACTCATAACGTGCTGCCTCATACTGCAATTAGAGCTGGACGAGGGCCTGCGCGAGATACCTCAAAGCATGCAGGGAAGTGTACTGTTTGTGCTGTTTGCTTATCCCCCGACGAGCGGTGGTTTTCGGGGGGTAAGAAGGGCCACCGTTCCCTGGCTCGCACTCTCTGGCAGGCTTGGGGAGTGGGTGCGGTGCTCCTCTCTACCCACCACCTGGCACCGTGGCGGCTATGTCTAGGAAAGAGACCTCTGCCAGGCCTCAATTACGGGGGGAATAATCCAGGACACACTGAAGCAATTACAGCCCCATATAAATCAATATGCTTTGGGTTAAAAAGTGATCTGCTCCCAACACTCTGGAGAGGCTCTGACTCAGCCGGCCTTTGATTTTTCTGAGAGATGGGAGCCGTTTCTCGGGAATTGGGCAAGGATGCCGCTCGAGCTGCTGCCGCTGTGGTTTAAACTGTCACTCAGGCTGAGTAAACAGTCAGGTGACACGGACTGCGAGGAAGAGCAAAAGATAAACATTGATCTGCTGTATAAACAATTGTTGGGAAATTTATGGTGCATGAAGTAAAAAGCTGCATAAACAAACAATCCTCCCCGTGAATTACAACGTAAACAGACGTCTTTATGCATGCTATACTTTCAATATTTACTGCGAATTGAAATATGGATGCTAATGAAGGATAAACACTCTATTATTTATGTTTTAGGAGGCTTGCAGAGACAAGAGGTTCCAACACAAGCTGTGGCAGCAGGGGGCAACACTGACAGCTCTCCCTTCCCTGTGAGGTACAGCTGCTGAGCCCCGGTGCTCATTATCACGACTGTACTGCCATCTTGTGGTTCAAGAGGACAACTGACAAAACACTGGACAGCATCACTGGACCTGCTGTGTTACTGTGGTTACCAGTGGTCTGCAACCTTTATGATGGAGACTCAGTAAGACTGGCCGTTGCCAAAATTTAGAGGAAAAGGCACTGAGCCGTAGACAGACTAGGACACACAAAAGTTTTTCAAAAATCATGTATAGACTACATGTGTTTACAGTTAAGGAACAAGAATCACTTTACACTGTAAAAGAAGAAATAGTCAAGACAACTCAAAATTTTGTACTGCCATAAATTTTTAAGTTTTGATCCCGACTCAAACTTTTTGACTTTTGAAATAAACTTTTAAAAAAAACAGCTTTGCCAACCTATAATCTTTAGTCAAGATGATTTACTTTTCTCCTTTAGATAAACTTGAATCTTTGAGTTTTAGAAATAAAACCAAAACAAAACATGTATTTAAGAATTGGTCACAGTGAGCTGTGAACCTGATTAATCATTATTTTGGTTTTAATTGAAAATATAGCAATTTTAAACATCATTCACTTCCATTTCAATGCAATTACTCAATCATTTTTAATACAATTTTTGGGAGTTTCTAAAACTCAAAGATTTAAGTTTACGTAAAGAGGAAAAGTAAATTATCTCAACAATACTTTAAAAGTTTGAGTCAGCTGAAAGGTCAAAATTGCAGCTCATTGCCTTGAAATTTTGAGTTTTCTCAACTTTTATGATAAATGAAAATGTCAAAAAACATAGATTTTTTTTTGCCAAAGCCGCAGGGAGTCAATGGAGAGTGGCTGATGTTTTTGAATATAAAGGGGTTTATTGAAGTGAGGTTTGGACTTTTATGGAACAGAGTAAAATATTTATAATGGATTCTGCAATGGCACCGTTACTTAAACCGTCCATGTCTTTTGATGTGAGTTATTTTTTATTTCTTAACTTGTGATTTGTCTTTAGATTTCAGGATTGCGTTGTTCAGTTTTTATGTTGCAACGTCTTGCATTTCTTTGTCGTCTAACAAACAGATGTTTTGCGTTTTCACTTTAATGTTTTAATGTTATCTTTTGGAGAGGAAAAATATGCATTTTTGACTTTGGAGCAAACTCATTAGCATTAAAGGTGCAGCAAGCAATTATGAAAAAACAGACAGTTGACTGTTAAGTCTCATTACCAGATCGTCAAATATTAATGTTTTGTGTTGGAAGCCACAAAAATGCCTTAATTTATTTGACCAACAGCCCAAAACCCTGAAGATAACAAACGGACACAGATATAAAACAATTAATTCAACTCATTGGTAAACTCCCAAAACCTTTTCAGCAGTGTTTTTTAACATAAAAATGAAGGGAGCAAGTATTACATTCAAGATAGTTTTATTTCAAAAATCCATATCAGCAGAAATTATTAATCGTCTATATATATGTACATCAGCGCCGTATTGATCATCAATATGCTTTATGGAACATGTGAATAAACACTGTAAAGCAACGAGGAGTGAAAAGAAGAGCACCGACTTACTAAATGGTCAAAATCAAATAACAGAGCAAATTCATGAGAATTTAGAACTGAAGTGTTTTTTGGTGACCACGATACCAGCTCATAACTCATCTTCCAACCTCCTATAAAAGGAAAACAACCTGCATGAATTTCTACTGAAATTCTATTCTCACTTCTTCCGTGAACGACGGTTCAATTTTCACCTCATGAGTGAGCGAGTGTTCCCACAGGGACTTTTTCTGGAGAAACGCCAACCCGCACTCCTCACACATGTAGCTCTTTGGCTTGCCGGCGTGAGTCCGCTTGTGTTTCTTCATGTGGTACGACAGCCTGAAGCCTTTATCACATATGTCACATTTAAATGGCTTCTCTCCTGTGTGGATGCGCATGTGCGACTTCAGATATCCTGACTGGATGAAGGCTTTCCCGCACTCCTCGCACTTGTACGGGCGCTCCCCGGTGTGATAGCGGTTGTGGAGGCGCAGCTCGTTGGCGGTCAGGAAGGTCTTCCCGCACACGGTGCACTGGTGCGGCCTCTCGCCTGTGTGGATCAGCTCGTGCCTCTTCAGCGACGTCTCCTTCATGAACTGCTTCCCGCAGCTGTTGCATGGATAACGGACGCCGATGTGGATTTGCTCGACGTGGTTCGTCAGCTGCAGCTTGGTGCGATACGCCATGTCGCATTGCGTGCAGGCCCACGGTCGCTCCTCGGAGTGCGTTCCCATGTGCACCGTGAGCTCCGAGGCTGAGCGGTAACATTTCCCGCACTGCCAGCAGAGGAAGGGTTTCTCTCAGGTGTGTTTCCTCTGATGAACGGTCAGACAGTTGGAGGACCTGAACTTCTCCGGACACATGTTACAGATGTACGGGAACTCTCCTTTATGGATTCTCTGATGGATGGCGAGGTAGGACAGCTGCATGAAGGTTTTGTCACATTGTGCGCAGGGATACGGTCCGGTGAAGTTGTGCTCCTTCTCGTAGTGTTCCCTCAAGCGTCTCAGTAGAGTAAAAGTCTTATCGCACATTGTGCACTGCATCGGCCTGTGCATGAGCTTGTGCCTCTCGAACGCGGCCTCGTTGGCGAGGATCTTCCCGCACTCTTTGCAGTAGAGCGGGTCGTGAATCCTCTGGTGAACTTTGAGCATCGTCATGCTCTTGAACTCTTTCCCGCAGTCGTCACATTTCATGACTTCACTCACTTCCACTTTGCAGACGTTCTCTTGGTGCTCCTTCAAAGCAGACGGGTACTCAAAGTGTTTGCCGCAGTTCGAGCACCACACGGGTATTTTCAGTGGTGCCCCCTGCTGGGGGTCAGCGGCGCTGGTTACTTCGCTTTGGCTCGGGCCTGCTCTCAGATCTTTTTTCCACGAGAATCTGGCGATTTTCTTGTGACAAATGGCGTAAATCTGGTGTCTTTTCAGGCCGTGCATGTGCTTGAAACGCTTCTTGCAGTGGATGCAGTGATACGGACGGTCCTCTGTGTGACACTGTATGTGCCTGTTCAGAGTTTTGACGCTATCGAACGCTCGAGCACAGACAGGACACACTTTAAGACCTTTTTTGTTGACTTTTCTCACAGGTGCAGATGGCAACTCCTCCGAAACATCTGCAGGTGGATCCAGATTTTCTTTTTTACCTGCATCACTACAGTTTTGAGTGTCAGCTTCAGCCAGAATCTGCTCTACCGTCTTGCTCTGCTCCTCTCTGATCCCCTCGTGACCGTGAATAATCTGATGCTTCTTCAACGTATCCTTGTACTTGAAGCCCTTCTCACAAGTGACGCAAATAAAAGGACGCTCCTCTGTGTGAGACCGTAAATGCTTTGCGATGTCCGCGGAGCACGGTAATATCCTGCTGCAGATTGGACACACTTTGCCCTCCGTCAGCCCTTCCAATGGCAGTTGTTGAGTCGAGCGCTGCGTCGTCTCCCTCCTCTTTGGCCTTTTCAGCTCTTTGCTTTTGCAAATCTCCTCCTGGTGTCTCTTCAAAACGTAAGGGTTCTTAAATTTCTTCTTGCAGAAAATGCAGTTATACGGCCGGTCCTCCGAGTGGGACTTCATGTGTCGCTCCATGTCAACTCGACGGGCGAAATACTTCCCGCACAGAGTGCAGTTTTTGTTTTCGGCCATTTCAGATGTGCTGGGATCTCCTGGGTCGTCTTCTTTAGTGCTGTTACTCATGTCATCCCGTTCGTGCACACGCTGGTTGTGTCGTTTCATGTCATAATGGTCCCTGAATCGCTTGTCACAGTTGTCGCACTTGTATTTGAGCTCCCGATTGGCAGAATGAGTCTCCTGGTGTCGTCTCATGGCTGCAGCTCGCAGGAAAACCTTATTACACACAGGACAAGTCTTATTACTGGGGTATTTTTTTCTTTGCCTTTTAATCGTCGAGTCTTTATTGTCTTTTAAACCTTTTCTCTTTAGCTGCAGTCTTTTGCTTTGTTTCAGGGGTTGGAAAGCGGCAGGCTTCAGGGCCTCGCTGATGTCCTCTTCAGCGGTTTCCTCATCGTTTACTTCGTTGTCTTCATGATCGTCAGGCTCAACCAAATCTGACGGCTGTTCGATCTGTATGTAGTCCAACAGTGTCACAGTTTCACCCTCCACCTGGACGGTCATACAGCCTTGGATCTGCTCTGATGGAGTCTCTAGCTGTATTTGGTCTGCATCAATCACGACCTTCTCCAGCTGAGGGAGGGACAGTGAAGAGAGGATGCAATTCCCAAAGGAAGAAGGAATGGTCTGAGTTTCATCTGCGGGGAAAGTAAGAATCTGGTTAGATTTCTGGTGAAAGAAAAAATAAAATCAGTAAAAACTGACTCAAAACAATCAATCAAAATAGTTGGTGATTAATTTAATAGTTGACTTCTAATCAATTAATCAACTCTAAGTTGCAGCTCTCAAACAGAATGAATTACAAAGGACATGAATATAATACTGGACATGTTATAATACTGTTTCAGCAGCCCAGACATGACTCACCAGTTAAATCGAAATGTCCCAGCGTTGTGTGGTAGAGGAGCACAGTTTTCAGATGTCGTGGATCAGGAACAGAGTGCACACACTCCTCCAGGGCAGATGGGACGGCACTGAGCATTGATGCAGTCTATGGAAGAAATACGAGACTACAGTAACAAAAATGGCCTGAATACACATACGTCTTTGACTTTGAACTGTGTTTTTGCTGTGTTCACTCTTTATTTACAGGCTTTTTATGGCATTTATTGTTACTTGCAGAATAAATTGTGCTCCCCAGAAAGGACCACTTTTAAAAACAGGGCAAACATCTGTACATGAATAGATATCTATCACTGGATTACTTTGAAATTGAAGAAAAAAAACTGAAAATGTGATGATTCTCAGGCAAGTTCTGCAGTTATAAGTAGGGGTTCTCCGTTTGATCAGCCAGCGACCGTTATTTCTTGTAAATAGTTTGATCAGTCGACTCTATAAAGGCAAGTCAGAGGAGCTGGTCGGATGAAGAAGTGGCAGGTTCCAAAATTAACAACCGCCAACCGTCAAATGCACGGAGATCGTCTGCTTGACGACTATCACCACACGGGCACCAAAATAATCATGTAATAAAAACAATACTCAAAGTCTCGACCGCTTTTTAGTTGCGTGTGCTGCTCATGTATATATACACACACAAAAGTACGCACATAGAGGAGCTGCATTTCAATCTGCAGTGGACTTTAGGGCTGCAACTAACTATTATTTTGAAAGTTGATTCATTGGTCGATTATTTTCTCGATTAATAGTTTCCCAAAGTCCAAGATGACGTCCTCAAATGTCCTGTTTCACTCACAACCCAAAGATATTCAGTTTAGTCAGAGTCACAGCAGAGTAAAGAAACCAAAAAATATTCACATTTAAGAAGCTGAAATCAGTGAATTTTGACTTCTTTCTTTAAAAATTTACTCAAACTGATTAATTAATTATCAAAATAGTTGGTGATTAATTTAATAATCAATTAACTGATTACTTGTTGCAGCTGTAGTGTAATTTGTCTGTAATCCCTGCTCTGGGAATGTCAGTTAAGGGCAGC
Organism: Lutjanus campechanus; assembly: GCA_027495735.1. Lineage (NCBI taxonomy): Eukaryota > Metazoa > Chordata > Actinopteri > Lutjaniformes > Lutjanidae > Lutjanus > Lutjanus campechanus. The sequence goes on along the minus strand of JAJHUR010137651.1, from coordinate 30,617 downwards.
AGCCTATAATCAGGTTCCCCTTCCTACATGAAATCTGGCTGCTGATAAAATCAGATGAACCAACTTAAGACAAAAAGGTAAGTTTCTCAAACTGGTTCCAGTACCTGTTGAATGTCTGGTACTGGGAGAAGCTTCTCCAGTCTGGACAGGAAATCCAGCATTAGCACCTGCAGAGCGCTGTCATAATCAGGCCCAAAATCTGTAGGAAAAACATCCTGGAACAAAGAAATGAGTTAACGGTTAGTTCACAACAACCACTGTGTAGTTTCACAACAAATTCAAAGACACAAATAACAAACCTGGAAAAATTTCTCCCTTTCTTCAGCGTCTTTCAACAGCAGCTCAACTTGATCCACAAAGTTTGATTCTGGGAACTCGACCTCTGCAAAACATGGCTGAAAACAAAAAGACGCACAAATGTATTATTGATGATTTGATGAGAAACACGAGCGCACTGCTGAATCTGACCTACATATCACATTTAAAGAAGCCAACCTGTGCTGCCCACGTTGATATGAGGGCCTTGATCCGCTCCAGGTGCATATCGATGGTTTCTCTATCCGTTATGTGCTCGGCACGACACAATTCGAGAACCACCTGCGACAAATGATTTCACCTCAGGATAAATACAACTTGACAGAACAGCACCTGGAAGTGTTGTTCACTAACAGCAGACACACAAGATTCAGCGCCGGAAGATGAAAATCTTTAATAACAGATGAGACGTGCGGTGCCTCGCAGGTGATGCTGACATTTTCTGCCTAAGAAATATTAAACCTCTTCATCAGCTGCACTTTTCCATCTGCCAGACGATAATTCAGCTTTTTATTGTTAAGATGTTGTGAATTTTGAGGTGATGTTGGTATGATTATACCCTTTACTAAGTGAGTGAAGGGAAGGGATAGAATGCAGAAGGTTTTGACAGCTTAATATCTGCGTAAGAGAAACCAAACAGCTGTAGGCATGATGTTTCCTTATTAAAAACATCAACTTTGCTAAAACGCTTCACAAACATGTCAGCGCACAGTCTTACCCGTGCTCTGAGACCCAGGAGGAGCTGAGCTTTCTGATCTGGATTCAGAAGTTCAGGTACAATTTCTGAGACCGTGCTGATGAACTCCTCGACCATCCCGTAATCATGCACGTTCCCCCTCTGGACGACCTGCCACATGGCCGCAGAAACCAGGCGCAGAGGAGGGATGAAGAGGCGAAGAGACGGCAGCAGAAGAGGCAGATCTGAAAGATATTTTACAGTGTTAAAATCTGAACATGAATAAGCAGCATATCACTTTGAAATATGTTCCAAGTTAGATTGAGGATTTATTGATTTTGTGGCATTTTATTAAAAATGGCCGAGACAGGTGGCCGATAACCAAACAAGAGCTGCGGGACCCACTCCCGCAATGGTCAAGTGACAGAATATTAACTGACAGCTATTTTGGTGATAAATGAATTCATCTTAAAACTACTACAAAGAATTTACATATTTTGTTGATTTTGGAGGCTGCAACAAAAATTTATTGTCATTATTTATTTACCCAGCAATCATTTATGGAATTAATCAATCAGTTTTTTGGTCTGTAAAATGTTAGACAATGGTGAAAATGTTTTCCTTAAACCCTCAGATGTCTTGTTTTCTTCACAACCCAAAGATATTCAGTTTACTGTCACAGAGGACTAAAGAAGCTGAAATCAGAGAAATTGGACATACTTTCTTTGACTCAATTAACTCAAAATGATTAATTAAACAGTTGGTGATTAATTTAAGAGTTGACAAGTAATCGATTTGACTATCCTTCCAGCTCTAAACGCGATTCCAAATTTAATTTATTTATTGGATGGTAAGTAACATATATACACATTTATTTTAAAGGAATATCAACCATTTGATCTCAATATCAACTAAAATAACTGCAGTATTTTTATTGTTTATTAACTGTTTATTAGTTGAGCCTGTATTGCCATTTTTGTCAGTCTTCATCATACTTCACAACAAATTCCTAACAAAATATTTTCTCAATACTACCTTTCCCCCCCATGATCTCCATAAATCAAGTAAGACTTCCTAGATTACGTTTTTTAAAGTATTTTATCAATTACACTGACAGACAGTGAACATGGGGGCCTGTAGGGTCCCTGGTCAGTTGCCCCAGCCTCACCTCCTCCAAGCTTGCCCCTGCTGCCTTCATGGACTAGCAACAGTGTCGTAATTACGACACACCACATGTGCACCCCAACAAAGTGGTAAACATGGCTGCAGTGGTCATGACTTTCTTTCTGTGCTACCCAAGTTGTTGTAATTGTAAAGGCAATGCAATTAATCCGGTATGGCGTTACTTTTATTAACAGACGTTCATTTAAAATACTTGGTTGATGGGTGTTTGTTTTGACGCTAGCGCGACCTTCACGCTGTCTTGTATTTTTGTTTTTAGCCACTAGCTAGCTATACAGCTTTAGCTAAAGCCCACGAAGGCGGCATCTGTCAACCGTTACAGAGCTAATTTTAAGCAGCTAACTGACGCTGACCGATGTGGACAGTTAGCTAGTTTCCATTATCTGTTAAAGTTACATCAAAGTATTTCTGTTATAATGAAATGCAAGTATGGATTGACGTTAACTAGCTAGCTGGCTAATAGCTAGCTTAGCTGATGTGAAGCTCCCCGTGGTAACTACCGCACACATCAGCCCGCTGTAACGTAGCACAAAGCCACCGCCATCTCAGAGCGGGGTACGCCATGTTCAAAATCGGGCGCACACAATCCAAAAGAAAACCTGATAACTCGCGATGGGTGATACGCGTTTCAGTTCTCTGTGGCTTACCGTTTTCCGTTGGATGTGGGCTCTCCATTTTATCTCGGAGAATATCCAGCTAGATTGGTAGAATAACTCGGGTTTGTTGTGAGTCGATGTCCGCCCGACCCTGCGGTGCAAGTTGGCGGGGAGGAAGGGCGGCTCGATATGCTGTTTGAGTGATTTTTACAAGGGGACCCTTGATTTGCGAAACTCTCGCGAGATTTGTACTCGTTTCTTCTTCATTGTCCCCGTTTTACAAAGTAATTACGCTATAAAGATGGACGCCGGTTAGATTAGACTCTGGATTCCTTAAAGCCAAAAAACACTTACGTGGGGTCAGGCAAAGTTTAATGTATATGGTCACTCTCGCGAGATTTTCCGCGGGTCTGGGGTTCCCTCCTAGAGAGGACATTCAGAGTGCGCAGGCGTAGTCAGTAACGTAGGTTTCTCTGGATTCATTCAGCAGCCGCGGTCTGTAACAGGTTCGGGTCTACTCGTACGACCTGTTAAGACATTTATTCTGTTAACTTAAGTCAAGAAAACTACATAGATAACGCCATAATTTTATCAACTTTGGGACTTCTTGCCATGGAAACACGTTCTTCTTCGCCTGGGGAATGTCAGGCTCACATGAAGCTCTTTTGTCATTACTACCCCCTAGAGGCCATTTGAGGAAATGAAGGTGTGGTGGTGGTGAAAATGCCTGAAGTACATTTTAATTATATTATGTACAAATATTATTACTTTATTTTTATTTACCTATGTATTTATTTTATTTATTGTGAACTTGTTTTGGTATGGCAATTAATAAAAAAACATACATTTATATCAAGTTTAATCTCTGTCAGGAGATTAAACTTGTGATTAGGCTATGTGAAATTATAATGAAGTGTTTGTTTAATTAAAAAAAAAACCTTAAGCTTTCATTCTTTTAAGAGTCATTGTAAGTGATAATAATGATGAGGCTGCAACTAATGATTATTTTCATTGTCAATTGGTCAATTATTTTCTCAATTAATCATGTAGTTATTTTCATAAAATGTCAATAAAATGTCAGTCAGTGTTTCCCCAAAGCTCAAGCTGACATCATCAAATGTCTTGTTTTGCCCACAACCTAAAAATATTCAGTTTTAGGTGTAAAGAAACTGTAAAAATCACAATTAAAAAGCTGAAATCAGAGATTTTTTTTCCTTAAAGTTACTCAAAATAAGTAATCAGTTATCAAAATAGTTGGCGATTAATTTAATAATCATTGCAGCTCTAAATAATACTGTGATTCGTGAAACTATAATATTTTCTGAGATGGTCATCGTACCATGAGAAGCTGTTGCAACCGTAATGTTATTCTAATGTCATGTTGTGTCAGTCTGTATTTATATCTAGACGACTATTAACAGTCTCCACAAAAGATTTATTAATTGATTGTGGTGTAAAGAAAATCACAGAATAATTCTAAATACTCCAACTGTAAATCTGATTTATCTGTTCACATATACGTCTACAGTGATATAATATAATTCTTTCATGATGGGATGATGTTAGTTGGCCAGTTCCTTCTTTAGTGCAGAAAGGAATCCCCACCCCCCGCCAAAATAAAATAAAAATTAAAAAAAAAAGGAATGGGAGCCAACCTCTGCTCCAGACTTTTTATGACCTTGTATTTCTTCATCAGTCTGACTGCAGACACTCCATTGGCTTTGTGAGGGAGCTGTCATGACTTTTAGTACCTTGAGTCATCTGCTCGGTCGAAGTTAACGGATCGATAAAACACCCTGGTGCTGATCCGGGGCCAGATTTGTCACATTTATATTCAGGGGATGCTGCAGTGTCCTTGTAAAAGAATAAAGATATTCTAAACTAACACTGCCTTGTTTGCTCTCATCTTTTATTCCTGTGTTGATGTATATTATCCCTAATTTTGTTTTACATATTTTGTTAGCTTGTCAGGAAATTTTATAAAGTTTAAATATTTGTATTCCTTACTGTAGATCACTGCTTTATACTATTAGATAAAAACAAAGAAAAAATAGTTTACATAATGTTATGTGTTAGTATATATTGTTCTTACAAATAATCAAATTATAGCCCTTTGAAATGACTAAGTGTGTGTGACATGTTTCTTCATCACACATCCACCATCCTGCTGCCATAAATACTCAACAGAGCATAAAATATGTCCTCAGTCAGGCTGAAAACTGCCCCAATTAAATGCACTATTTCCTCTTGTTTATGTTTGCTAAAAAACTAATGTTTGTAATGAACTGAGCTTATTAAATCAAAATAAATAAATAAAATAAAACGGTATGCTATTTGTGACTGTGAAGCTACAGTAAATGTCTTGGTATGAGGTATCTGGAAAGTTGTAAAAGAGTTGGACTAATGAACTCTGGTGGTTTCATGGAATTTGTTGAGAATTTGAAAATGTAGAGAATATCTCATATCTGTATTCCTCATTAATCATTGCAAACATTGCATGTTTCTATTCCAAGGATACATCAAGTTTCTAAAACTCAAAGTTTCTAGTTTATCTAAAGAAGAAAGTAAATTATGTCAAGTAAAGATCAGAGGTCAGCAAAACTTTTTAAAGTTTATTTCAAAACTTGAGCTTTATGTCTCAGATTATTTGTTACTTTTTTATTATTATGTGGAACTCAAATACCACATAAAGGCTGTTAGCATAGCAGCCTTATAAGTCATTGTGCTAATGGTTACATTAGCGTATGCTAACATCTTTGCCTTCGTGTTTTTATAGTAAATCAGAAAACTTGAAACAGCACAAATGTCTATATTAATGTGTAATTATTGTATTTCTTGAATATCAGTGTAAACCCTTGTGTTCTTTTGAGTCGTGACTGTTATAATTATGGTAGGACAGAAATTAGCTAGCTTACTAACTAGCTAACTGACAAAAACACTGTAGCATGTAGAAATAAACTATACCGACACTAATACAAGACTTATTCTGTTGCCATATTAGCTGCCCTGTGAGCTTTTATGCTCACATCAAAAAGAGAAATAAAACATTGATGAAAGTTGCGGTTCAAAATTAGTTTTTTGAACTTAAGCGTGAGCTAATCGTTGGCCTAAGGTTGTTTCAAAACATCCAAAACAAGTAACTCAAAAATAATTTTAAAAACATGGTGTTTTGCTGCCAGTAGAAATTGTTCCAAGTAATGTAGTTCTACTCTTGAGTAAATTTTCAAAGACTTAGAAAAGAAAACAAATAGGCCAACCCTTTTTAAACCTCAAAATACAGTCTTTGATCTTAATAGTAAATCTTTTTTTTTAAATATTCATGCATTATTCATCATTAAATTTATTATTTCATGGTAGCCTGTTAAAGTTTGCCAACACGCACAGTAACACTATGCCGGCAAACACAAAAACTACAGCTAAGGCTCATGGGAATGTCATTAATGTTGAAAATATAAAAGTATTGGTATTGGCACTGGATGAAAGGTCATTTGTAGAGATATTTGACCTGAAAACTGATTATTTTTACACTTATAAAGCCACGTCATTAATGTGGCACAAAAACATGAAGGAAACTATCTCACTATGCTAATTCAAGTGAAAAATAATTCATGTTTCCACCCCATGGTTCAGATCCGCTCCAAAGTTTAATGGGCTCTTACTTCGCCCATGCTGCACCCTTACACCAAATTTCATGAAAATCGGGCCAGCATTTTTTCTGTAATCCTCCGGACAAACAGACAAACAAACAGCACGACGTAATAAAACAAAAAAGTGACCCTCGTACGGTTTAAACTCTGGTCGTTTATTAGCTGTCCACAAAAGCATGTCATGGAACCACAGAAACTGTAGCACGAGTGTAACATTCCTGTTTGTTGTTATACTCCACCACATCCCTGCTTCTCACACCATGTATAATTTATATTTCATATATATATATTTTGTACAATATACATGTTCTCATCAAAGGAAAAAGTAATAGCAAAAGTTCATCCCTCCCCCGTGGAATTTTCGAAATCTAGTGAATATCCCATGCATGTTTCCACTGCGTCTAGGAGAAATGTTGTTTATTACCAGGAACAAATACGCAGGCAAATAAATGCTCGGACAAATTAATGGGAGAGTCTCGTCGGACGAAGCTGGTGTACAAAGCACATTCTCAACAACATTAAACAAGAAGAGCCATGCGAACCGACATTTACTCTACGGCTTTGACCCGGTTTGAATCAAAAGCGCCAGTACAGGGGCAAGCTAAAGTTAGTCTTTTGCTAATGGCATAACATTAAGACTAATAGTAAAAAAACAACAGAGATAAGCTTAAAGTCTTTTGGCTTATTCTCTTATTCTAAACGCCATATTCAGCTGCTGCTGGATCACAACAAGACTTTAACTTAAGCTCACTGTTGAAATACTAATGCTTTTGAGTGAGGCTACAGTAACACTGGCACGAAAAGTGCTTGACATCATTTATGAACCTTTTTACCTCTGCGGAGACAAAATGGTTTGCATCTTTAAGTTACATTTCACCTTTAAATAGCGAGTTTTAATTCAAATGTGGGTGTGAATTAATGATTCAGTGTAAAGATAAACATGTTGTAAAGATGAATTAGTCCAATCAGAGTCACTTTAAATCAATGATCAGCTCCGTTAAAACTAAAATCAGGGTAAAAAATCAACAGAATGGCAGCCTATAAGTTAGAAAGACTGGTAACAATTTATTTGACGGGGTGTGCATAAGACTGTCATAACCATGTCATGACACCTGTCATAAACATGAAGGAGTCTATAAATATTTATGGCTGTTGTCAATTGTGTCATTTTTAACATTAAGTTGACTTTGTTTGAGATGTCTTTGTTATGACAACTTGACATAAACCGCGTGTCAGTGTTATGACAACTTGACATTTAATCAAGCCACTAACATCTTTGTTATGACAACTTGACATTGATCAAACCATTGTCTGAGTTATGACAACTTGACATTGATCAAACCATTGTCTGAGTTATGACAACTTGACATTTAATCAAGTTAAAATTGTCAATGTTATGACAACTTGATATTAATCAAGCCAATGTCTTCGTTATGTCAACTTTACATTACCCAAGGCAAAATGTCTTTGTTAATACAACTTGACATTAATATGGACAAAAGTGTCTTTGTTATGACAACAGTCAGTTGGACATGTCAAGTGGACATTATTGGCTTGATTAATGTCAGGTTGTCACAACAAATGCAATGACAGGTTATGCTGTCTTGTTTAACGTCAAGTTGTCATAACAAAGACATCTCAAACAATATCAACATTGCATTAAAATGACATAACTGACCAAATTTAACTTAACGACAAAAGTCATAAACAATCATAAAGACTCATTCATGTTTATGACATGGTTACGACAGTCTTATGACAGTCTTATGTACACCCCTTAAAACAGAGCGTTACCGAAATATTCTTTTAAAATGAGTGAGATACATGTAAAAGAAAATACACGGTGGGATGTCACAAAATATAAACAAAGAAAAAATCCTTTTTTTCAGTCACTCGTTTGTCTGTTACGTGTCTTTCAGTTCACATTTATTCTGTAACTCCGTCTCATGTGGCATATTATTCAGTGTACTACTCAGAGTAATACAGTCTTATGGAAATATTGCTTAATTTCAAAACTTTAAAGCATCTTTTTATATAATCTTTTTCACTTTTGTAAAACAAAATAGCTGTGGAATGTAAAATAAAATATATAGTGCTATGTATGTAGGTAAGAAAATAAAGTCGTAGGATAATATCTACTGTATATTTCCTTTTCTGTAACTATTTACAGAACTTAAAACCAACTCTTATAAGCCTATATGTTATATCCTCTTAAAATGTTTTCTTTTGGCCCAAAACAAATACTTAATAAGTGATTTTTTTTAGAGTGCTACAACATTAGAAGTCATAAGATTTGTCTCTTATCTGAAGGTAGAGTCGGATTTATGCAGAAACAACATCACGACGTTATGAGGAGACGTTTGCATTGTAAGCCGTTAGAAACACAGGGAAGCATCTTTCTTTTGGTTTTCTGCTGGACGACATTGCACATCCTGTAAATATTCACCTTTCGTTGCATTGTTACATTCATAAAATACCCCGCGTCCTGTGGTTTCCTCCTAAATCAAGCCGACTGAAAGGGGCCACTGGGTTTTATTCAAATGTCGTTGAACTGCATGAAGTTTTGACCCTTTTCGAGCGAGCGTGCATCGTTTAAACAACAGGGCTGACAACCCCGAGGCTGCTCTTGAATAATGAGTGTCCGGTTTATCATTTGGTCCTTTTAGAATTGATCAGATTCGTGTAACGCGCACCTGGTGAACGAGCGCGCAGGAGAACGCAATCATGTGGAACAAAAGGTTGAATATCCGCAGGCTTTGAGTTAATTAGAGACACAACATTTTGGTCACGGACGTTCATCAGGCATCAAATTCACAACGTGAAACAACACGTCTTTGTACTGAAGCCGCAGGCTGCAACAACCAATGAAAAGGGGGGGAAACCAAATCTGAAACACCTGAGACAATTACCTCATCAGCAATGAACCAGAATATGTGACAGTCTAGTGTCCTTGTTCAGTTTGTTGTCCTGGTAAACTAAAATATATAGAGAACATTTAAAAAGCTCAGAGAACAGCTAAGAAATCTTTTTCACAGAATATTTGTAGTTATATGTTAGTACAGTATTTGTGAAATTAGTATATTGTGTTGCATCGTTTGTAGAGTCTGATGTGCCAGTATTTTTATTGCCCATTTAATATTTTATCTAAAAAAAAAAAAGCTATTTCCCTCTCCTTCCAATTTCTGTGGACACATACTGTTTCTCTCATATCAAGAATGATTATTGATGTGCCAATTATTTCTGGAGTCTGAGATTTAATCCCTTTTTTAGTTGAAGTGTAAAGATTTGTTCGGTTGCTTCACATTGTGAGTTTGATGACTAATGAAGGCCCTCAGTATTTGCATTTCAGTTTTTTCCTCAAGTGTTACGCAACATAGAAACAGCATTTCAAATTTCAACTACCATACTATTTAGTAAGCCAGATAAAAATTTAGTATGTCCCAGTTCATCCAGTAAGTATGTCAAGTGCAGTGTGGCAAAAATACCAGGATGTCCAACTGCATCCGGTTGCATTTTGCTGCATGTAAGCCGGCGTGTTTTTCTGACCCCCTCCAGAATATACGTCACATTGACTCAGCTCATGTTTGCTGTAGTGGACAGCTCCAGATTCTACAACACTCATTAGCCTCTGTCACCGTCGCTGTGGAGAAGACAAAGGCGCAAATCAGAGTGGGAGCAAATTAAAAATGCTTTGTTGTTGAAAAAAAGACGTTGCTATAGTTGCTGAATTAATTCAAAACTGAGCCAGATTTAATAGTGATTCATTTAAGCTGCAGACTGTGTTTTCCATTTTTTCCAACTCAGTAAACTTTAACTTCCGACAGAAAATCAAGCCTCGTGATTGTATGTTTATTGCTAGAATGCATCTTGGGAGTCGTAGTTAACGCCTACCTTGAAGTTTAAATGAACACAGGCTTCAACTTTCTGTCAAACAAAACAGATATTTACAAACACAGTTCTTAATCTTTTTTTTTTTTACTGACGAGTCAACCGGGAGAGTTTCATGCTTTTCGAATAGAAGTGCTCCAACTGCGGTTTCCGTCCAAATTTAGCGCAAAATTTGCACACATTCGGAAAGAAGAAGACGCAAATTAATGCACGTTTCCACAAACTACTCTTATGTGAATACCAGAGTAAATTGTTGGTGGCACTAATTCTCCAGTTGGATGACATTTCGCCATTTAAGAATAAGGGCAGTCCCTTTATTGGTCCACATAAATCTGATGATTTCATCTGCAGCGTTTATCGTCCTGTCAGGGAATGTTTGTTGGAGCTTATATGCTCCTTGCCGTCATGATTTATTTACCAATTCTGTCGTCACTACACTTGTCGTATTTTGCTCTTTAAAATTATTATCAGTCAACTGTTCCACCTCAACCAACAGTTGCTTTTATGTGCAAACTGAAAATGTGCATGAAACAGTTGGTCGTGTAAAGTCATGTAAAACTAGCTGCGTTTCAGTAATAATAATAATAATAATGATAATAATCATCTTGCAAATTTCAAGCAAACTTTTGAAATCTTGAAAGAAAATGCGAATTACTTGACGTGTTTGCATCCACTGGTTTGGGGCAAATAAATGAGGCTATGCAAAGTGCAGTTTGTTTGTTGTTGTAGTTAAGATGGAAACACAGCGACTGTTGTGTCTCTAATAAACTCGTGAGCGTGTGGAAATTCAGCTCTCCTTTCACAGAATTAACGCTATTGAGAAGTTCATCTGAGGTGAAACCTAAAAGAAAAAGTGACTTTTTAAGATGCATCTCGTGGTTCTACCCTGATCGTCTGGAATGTGTCAGAAAGAGCAAAAACAAACCGAAGGTAACGTCTTTCGTTTGGAGCAGTCGACACCCTGCTCAGCCCTACCGATCTACACAGAAAGCACACCTAAAGCGGAACGGAGGAGTCAAACAAACAGATTAAACATGCAACTTTTGCATAAACAGACACGTACAGCAGTAACAAACTGGGGAGCACATTCAATGAGACTGGTGTCATCAGCCAAGCGAGTGTAGGAGAATACTGTACATCAGTTTACAAAAAAAAAAAAAGAAAGAAAAGAACGACCAGCACGATGACTTTAAAGGAACAGTTCGGATTATTTGAAGTGGGGTTGTATGAGGTACTTATTAATACTTATTACCTACAGTAGAGAGTGGTCAGCACGCCTTCAGTTTGGAGCAGTAGAGGTGTACCAGAAGCTAATCAATGAACTGGACAGATTCAGCAACAAACCGTATTTTAGCCACTTAAAAAAATCAATACCACTTTAAGAGTACACTAAATTTAGAATATTTTCACCACTTTACTTTGCTGTCTGACAGCCTTTTCCGACAGGAGACCGCTGTTATATAAGTAAATATCGCTCTCTACAAACCAACCAAACTTCACTGGCGAAATCAGCAATTTTACTTCACAGAACACAGGAGCTGCTGCTCTACTGCCGCCTCGTTCATTTAGTTAGTTAGTGTTACTGAGTGACTTCGGTGTTTTGAAAGCTTAGTTCGGATTCACCAAAGTCGCACAAGAAACACAAACAAACTAACAGACTGAGCAGCAGCAGACCAGCAGCTCCCATGTTTTGTGAATTAAAATGTCTGATTTCGCCAATGGGGTTTGGTTGGTTAGGAGAGAGCGATGTTTGGCTTATATAAAAGCGGTTTCTTGTCAGAAAAGGCTGTCTGACGGCAAGGTAAAGTGGCGCAAATAGTCTAAAGTGTGAACTAATTTTTGATTTGATTTTTTGAGCCTGTGCTGCTGCCAGAGGACTGCTGACTAAGATTACCACATATATGGGAATAAATGACAAAATAATAGATCTGTGTATATGTCTCACGTTCCCCCTGATGGTCTAAATATCTCACTACATTTGTCACTAGTCGCTTAATTCATGTCTTGAATATTTTGGCAGTAAAAAGACATGTAAGCAGTGATAGACCAACAACTTGTTTGTTAGAATTGCTGATTTTGTGTATGGAATTTGAGTGATAATTGGCTAACATATCAGCGGTTTCTCGTCAGAAAAGGCTGTCTGAAAACATGGTAAAGTGGTGAAGTTATTGTAAATATAGCGTGCACTTAAACTGATATTGATTTTTTTAAGTGAACCTTTTTTTAACGGGCTAAAATACATTTCGTTGCTTCCACGCTGGTGCTCCTCTCTGCTTCTCCAAACAGGGAGGTGTGCCCAGCTATCTACTGCCGCTAACACACTGATTATTGATGAGCACCTCGTACAGTCCCACTGAAAATAATCTGAAATATCCCCTCAAGGACGTATTTACACTTTTCTTTTTAAAGAGAAAGTCCCTGCCAATCAAAATCCATCTCCAAAATCCCCGCTCAGTCAGTCAGTTTTGCAGTGGATAGAAAGTTAATAAGCAGCGTTTTCCCCCTTACTTCCCCTTGAGAAAGTGGTCCGTGAAGTAAGCTCTGCATAAAAAGCAATATCAGGGCAGCTCAGTTGAGTAGGTGTCATGCAAAAAAACAAAAAGAAAGAAAGAAAAAAAACAAAACTGTGTTCGTGGAGTTAATTTCCCAGTTGGACATCCGTGTTTCAAGCATACGTCAGCATAGATTTCACTGAGTGGGCCGTCTTTAAGTTTAATCAGCGCTGCAGCAGTGTCGGCCTCGGTGGAAGTTCCTGTGATCAGTCTGTCCTCCGGCTGCACACAGTAGATATAACACAGTGAAACGTATCCAACACAGAAGTGACAGAATGTAAAAGTTCAAAGAAGTCCACCTAAAAAGCCCGTCCTGGTGTTTGCTACGAGTCACTTTTATTGGTTGTATAGTAGGATTATATTTTGGCATGTGTCAAACTTTATACTGCAATGGCGTCCACTTTTAAAAAGTGGTGTTGTCTGTAAACCAAAGTCTCATATCAGATGATGAGAAAGCTGCTTTTATTGATTCTACTCTACCCTTTTTTTTAAGCGAAAAAAGGTGTATTTCATGCATGTATCTTATATGAAATACGGTAAGTTTCATAATCACGATTAGGTCTAAGTGATACTGCTCGAGTTGTGTGTTTTTTTTCTTGTTTTTTTTTACAGTTTTTTTCTTATTGTAAGGGTGTGAAGTGATCATCGGGAGCTGTTAGGGCAACAGAGTCCAAGCCACTCTCTGATTTCGTCACGTACGCCAACGTTAACTCTCAGAATTAAAGGGAATCCCTGACGTTGAAACATCCGACAGCCGGCGGGGGGGTGGTGGTGGGCCAGGGCACGTGGACGGGGCCGTGGTGTTACATGGATGTCTGCGGCTCTTCCGTGAGGGGACGGCGTCACACCACGGAGCCCTTGGAGGTGGAGAGGTGGATGGAGCGGATGCGTATGGCCAGAGTTTTCTCCAGGTCCTCGAGGATGTCGGAGTAGATGCCGGGGCTGGACACGGGGCTCTCGGGGGCCGGGGGTTCGTACAGCAGCTGCTTGAAGCTGTCGAGTTCGATCAGCAGCACCATGTTCTTCAGGAAGTAGCCCTCGATGAACGCCGTGAGCTCCGAGGCACCGAGGAACTACAGGGGACAGGAGATGATGGAGAGTTTTTAAAGGCATACTGTGCAGGATTTTCCTATAAAAATAGAAATAATCCTGCTCAATCATCATGTCTTATGACCCACTAGACGTGTGTGATGGTTTCTATATCTGCAGACATCCTGCTTTCTGCCTCTAGCTTCTTATTTTCTTATGTTTTGCTATGTTTGGGACGTTTCTGTGCATCAGACTGTTTGGCAGTGTAGCTCCCAGCTAACACAGCACGCAGGGTCTGAGGAAGGGACTCAGTGTTGATTTCTAGTTGAAAACTGGTTGATATTCAGTCGAAGAGAGGTCCAACACCTAAGACCTCTTTTCAACCTGCTAATTTGTTCAGTTGCAGGTTGAAAGAGAGGCAATATTGATCAGTTTAAAGGTATTTCTTTAAGTTATATTTAAACTTTCAACAGAAAAATGCTCGTTGGGGAAAACTAAGAGTTTACAGACATGCTACAGCAATGCTTTGAACTAAATGCTAACATTAGCATGCTAAAATGCTCACAGTGAAAGGCTAACATTTGCTGATTAGCTCTGCACACAAGTACAACTGAGGCTGCTGTTGTGTTGTTTGGCAGTTTCTTAAATAAATAAAATAAATTTTCAGTCTGCCAGCGGTGGACTGACCCATGACTGATCCTCACCCCGACATCCAGCTTCTTTCTCTGCTGCTTCTCTCAAAGTTTTTTCTACTGACATGTTCTTGCAAAGTTTTCTCTGGAAATAAGACTTTTAAGGTCAAGGGGACTTTCTTGTTTGACCAAAAGACATCTGGCTGTGTTCACGATCTAGCCGCTAACTTTGTTTGTCTGCCATTTGGTGCTGGGCTGGTGGTGCGCAGCAGGGTTTTTAAGAACTTTTTTTTTTTTGCTGAAAAATAGAAAGAGCTGCCTGCTGCGGCTGAAAACGACAATGAGAGCGCAGAGAGAGAATTTCTCAGGGGCAGTGCATCACTGTAAATGTGACAGAATTAGCTAAAAGGCTAGTTTTCATCCATCATCAATATTTTTTGTTTCGAGTTCTAAAATTCAAAGCTTTATCAAAGTTTATCTGAAGAAGAAAAGTAAATTATCTCGACAAAAGATCAGTAGTTGGTAAAACTTTTTCAAAACTTAAGAATCTGAGGGGCTCAAAACTCAAAAATCGACTGCAGTCAATTTTGAGTTTTCTCAACTTTTCTGTTGTAAAACCTAAAATCAATATGAAAATTAAGAATGAAGAAACAAGTTATAACAACACTTGTGGAATAGAAACGTGGAATAGATCATCTTTAAAGAACCTTTATCTTTTATCTTTTATTATCTTAACTTGCTTATTAATATTATGTTTGCGTCTTATGCACCAGTTCATTACAAGGCCGGCAGGGACAGGCGGGCTAACAAGGACATTTGATTAAGACTTGACAGTTAAGTTGATTAAATGTCCTCCGTCAGCGGCGGAGCGTCACCTTGGCGTGTTTGTAGAGGTCTACGCAGGTTTCCGTGGTGATGTTCTTGGAGCAGATGATCTCACAGTGTCTCTGAAGGGCCTCTAGTTGGAAGAATTTGGCTGCAGAGAGGAGCTGCAGGGAACAGTACAGCCACACAGAATGAGGCACAGGACTCGGGATTAGAAACGATAATGCTCGCGTTGTCGCTCAGCAGCCTGCGGTTAAGTCTCTCTCTCTCTCTCTTACCTCCATAACTTCAGTGTTGCGTATGTGCAGTGACTCAGTGCCTCCGCAGTACAGATACTGCATGACCAGCTGAAACACAGAGCAGACGGCCTTCAGTCGACAGCATCATGTCCACAGTTAATTCACCGTTTTAACATATAGTTCTGTCTCGACATCTATCAAGTCTGTCCTTCCAGGGAGACAGATCTCTCTTTGCTTTTGACTCCAGGATGTAAGAACAGAGCGTCTTGTTTGTTGTACAGATCATAAAACCCACTGAAACAAATAATAATCTAAATTTAAAGTAAATTGTAACTTAAAAATGACAAAATACAAAACAAAACCAGGCTGAAGCATTGACATATAAAATGGTAAAAGGGATCCTTGTTTTCTTTTGGCATATTGCAGGACAACGAAGGTCAGCTGAGCCTTTTGGACAGATTTCAGAGACACAACTTCAAGAGCAGAATGACTCACAAAGAGCCGTCTCTGTATCTAGACAGGCTTCATTCATTGGACAGCGTGTGCTCCGATTTTGAGTGTCTCTTTTGTTTGAATTTGCACCACCTCTCGCCTGCCAATCAAATCAACGTGTGTTGCTCCGCGCAACCCGAGTCTGACGACCAGACGACCGCGTCAAGGTGGGCGGCCGTGACGTTGAACGCCTCGTTCGACAATATTTTCCTCGTAAAATCAGAAAAGGGCTCTAAATAAATGTATTTATTAAATTTTTTAATAATCTGTAACCTATTACGTTATGATCACGTATCGTAACCAGGCTCTAATTTTCAGCTGCAGCCATAACTGACTTTGTATTTTAAGACAAAAATCCAGATTTTCCCTCTCATCTGCAAGGTTATTAGTAAATCTAGATTGTTTTGGCGTGAGCTGCAGAGTTTTAGAGATGTCTGCCTTCTCTCGAATATAACGGGACTAAACAGCACTCAGCTTGAGGTGCTCAAAGCAACAAAAAAATACATTTGAGAGCAGATTCATGGAGGTAGATTCAACAGCAGAGAGAAAGAAGATCTGCTAGATTCTGCCATAGAATGAAAGTAGTTTCTGCATGAAACTGCTCACAACAAAGTCTGTAGATTATCTTGAGTAACCAGGTCATGATTTCTGGAAAAAGACACTGCTGTTGAGTTTTTCAAACGTATTTTTTGGCGCTTTGAGCTCCAAAAGCCGAGCGCCGCCTTGTTCCATTATACTGGAGATAGGGCTGAACGATTCTGAAGAAATATCTGATTGCAGCTATTTTTACTGATACTGCAATTGCGATATGATTTGCGATCATTCTGATGTCATTATCACTGAAAAACACATCAAAACTATTATGCTGTCTAATTTTTTTTTCAGGGATCTGCACTAAACAAAGATGTTTTCTGGAGTCTAGAGAATGATGTGCTGGCCAGGACGCCTCTGCAGCACCATGATGTTTGGTTTAAAAATGGTATTTTGACACACATTTAACAAATATTGCGCATCCTGTGATTTGAAAATTGCAGTAGACCATAGTGCAATTTTATTAATTGTCTGTGGATGGATAAATAGCCCTACAGGCCTGAGGAAAAATATGTATTTCTGATTTTGGGGTGAACTGCCCCTTTAATGCCTGTGCTTTCAGGGTAATAAAGTTCTTACATGGAAAATATTATACTTGACGTGGCTGATCTCGATACAGGTGTTCTCTGCTGCCGGTCGGTTCTGGAGCAGTGACTTGAACCTGGATGAAAACAGAAGGGATCATGGGTATATTTTAGCAGAAAAGGATTTTAAAAATGAATCAATAAACAGCAGAATTCTTCTTTACCTGGGTGAAGCTGTGAACAGCAAAACTTTATGTGCATAAAACGGTTTCCCCTCCACCAGGAATGTAACGTCAGACATCTCCTTGTTGTTAAGGAAGTGCGGATCTGGAACAAAAGAAGAAGAAGAAGAAGAAAATGACAACAAGATCCAATAAAAACATCCAGACGATGCCTCATTAGTCAAGTCTCCTAAACCACGGATGCAGAACAGCAAACATCCAGAGATTAAGCTAATGTGGTCATTAATTACTCACAGGGCGATTCATCACTCAGCTATCAGCGCAGCATTATCAAAATACAACAATTCCTCCTTTTCATTAGTATTCCACAACGCAGCCAATGGAATTTGATATCCGCTCCTTTGAGCCGAACGTCCTGATAAATTAATTAGTTGTCAGAGTTTTTAAAGTATTAAAAATTCCTTCTGCACACAAAAAAACACAAAACCATTTGTCATTTTGTTCAGATTAACCACTAGGTGGAGCTGCAGCACAGTCACGCCGCCTGTTTCATGACCTCCTCTTCATCCTCTGATCATAACAAACACATATGATGAAAAATGGAAATTTGAGAATCTGTTACTTTCCCCTCCAACTTCAAAGAGTCTTTTAATACCAGATCAGACTGATCACATCACATCATTACAGACGTGTGAGGACAAATATCTGCCTGCAAAACGTCATCGTGATAAATGTTCAAAGTCAGATTTGTGTCAGAGACGATTAAACAGATGCTGCTGCTGCTTTGTGTGTAAAAATGATAAGAATATTTGTGGTTGTTTTTACATTAAGAACTGAAATTCTCCAGTATCTCAATTTAATGTAGCAGTAAATCAGCACTTTTAACTAAAAGACGTAAAGTATAAAGACTTAAAACTCATAAATATATTACAGTGTGAAATTTTAAGTTGTCTCAACTATTTTTTTTTTTACAGTGTAGGTTTCATATACATTTCTGCTACTAGACAGAAAGCAAAAGCAGAAAGAAAGTAGTTCCTACATGAAATTGTTCACAACAACGTCTGTGGATCATCTTGAGTAACCGGGTCATGAGTTTTGGAAAAAGACAACAGTTTCAAATTTTTCAAATGTATTTATTTTTTGTTGCTTTGAGCACCACAAGCCAAGTGTCGTCTAGTTCCATTATATCAGAGAGAAGGCAGACAGTCAAAACTCTGCAACTCAAACTAAAACTGTTTGGATTAATAAACAATAGAAAGACAAGAATGTGATGCCTGCAGCATGTTTCAGGAGCATGTTTACTGCTGTGGTACATCACATTTTCTTTAAACAACACTAATTCATCGTTTGGGAAAACTACTGCAGGACTTCTACACTTCTACTTTCAGTCTTGATCCTCACATGCAGAGATTTCTCTGGATTCTCTGCATCTTTTAATGATATTATGGATTATAGATGGTGAAATCAATTCCTGCAGTTTTGTGTTGAGGAACTTTTTTTATTTGCCCACACAGTTTTTCACAAAATGGTGAACCTCGCTCCATCCATTCTCCCGAACGACTGTTTCCAGGATGCTCCTTTCAAACGCAATCATGATACTGTCACCTGTTTACCTGTCGATTGTTCCAAACAGGTGTTTTTTTATGAGCATTACACAGCTTTCACGGTCTTTTATTGCTCCTGTCACTACTTTTTTTGAAACATGTTGCAGGCATCAAGTTCAGAGTGAGCATATATTTACAAAAAACAATAAAAGTTTAACAGTTTAAACATTAGTTTATCTTGTATTTGTACTGTACTCAGCTGAATATAAGTTAGGAAAGATCTGCAAATTATTGCATTTTGTTGGGAAGCTGCGTAAATAAAAACTTTTTTGGAATAGGTTGTTTGTTTGATCTTCATTAAATCTGCAAAGGAAGGCAAATATAAAACATGTAGCGTAAACCAGCAGCGGTTTGATTGATATTCCCCGAAGCGCACAATAAAAAATACATGATTCGAGAAAAGCTGAAAACTTTAGATTTATCTCATCGAACCAACCCAACACCAGGTTTGACTGATGCTCCCTAAAATGCACCCCCCCAAAAAAACATGTTTAAGGAAAATAAATCAAAACTGAGAAGTGTTTTTTTACAAATGAAACCTGCATAAATATCTGGGGAGACCACCTTCCCTTCGGCAAAAACAGGATTTCTGCAGCGATCGGCGAGTTAAGTTTAAAAAGCCTGTAAACACCCACACAGGTGTTTTCAGTTAACCTGACTGATTGGACCTGTGATCAGGACTGTGTGGGAGTCTGGACTACAATTAACTGACGTCTTCCTGAGCCTCCTGTCCTGTTGACTTTGTAACACCTGTTATGGTGAAATAAATCACACCTTTATTTTTCTTACGGGTAGATGAGATTTTTGACCCAATAAATTCCCATCAAAGCTCCTGAGCTCCTTCAACCTGAGCAGAGAAGAACTGACAGCACCCGTGCGGGTGTTTAGAAGTTTTAATTAACCAATTAAAAAAGAATGTTATTCTATGTTTATATTTTTTTTGATTGTTTATTTTCTTTCTTGCCTATATTGCATGCCTATGGTGTTATTTGTTTATTACTATCGGTCTTTCATTTGTTGTTTTTTGTTGGTTTTATTCGTTTGTGGTAATTATGGACCGTCATGTAAGGAAGGGATGGATCATCAGCGACATGATTGTATGTATTTCTCTCTTCTGAATGGAGCAATGTCACTGTGTAATAAAGAATATTATTTTAAAAAAAACCTGATTTATTCATTTACAGATCCACTTCAAGGAAAAAATCAACACTTTTCACATGGATGTCCAGTCAGTGTTGATGGTCACTAAATAAAAGCAATAAAATCCTCATTGCTGGAGCAGTGCCGGCAGTGCCTACACGTACCAGGATGCATTGCATGCAAGCTTCTGATGCCCACGCCCACGTTGCTATGTTATCACCACCCTAGCCTGTAGCTATTACTCTGTTGGCCAAAACATAACGTTAGGTAACGAAAACACTAATTTAGCACCCGCCCTGACTACCCAGAGATGGATACTAAAAATCCCGGCTGAATTAGCCTGTAGTTCTTTAATTAACACTGTGACATCACTGGATGAACGACAGATTTTGCAGCAATATAGCAGCACTGAGGAATTTATTGCTTCAACTGACTACATTTCCCATCAACACCGAATGGACGTCTCCATAAAAAGTGGTGAATTTTCCCTTTAAGTCTTTGATAAACCCGCTGACGCTGAGCTGACGAGCCTCCTCGCTGCAGTGACTGTGTGTTGATGGAGGTCCGTGTTTCCGACTGAAACCCCACTCAACAAGCCTCCTGCACATGAATCCACTGTCACAACAAGTTTATAAATCAGCAACGACTCCTGACAGCCTGCAATCACACGCAAAAACACTTTATTTAAGACATTTCAATACCTTCTGAGGGCTTTTCATTGAGAAAACTGAATTTAATGCTTTTTAAAACCTGCAGATAAGGTTTTTTTTTTCCTGTTCTCCCCTTTCTGACCCCCGTCCTCTGCCTAATTATTTTCACTTCCTTAGCTCCCATTGATTGGATGATTCTCTGAACAGCTTAAAGAAAAAAGGTAATGCCTGCACACTGTGCCACGAAAGCCACAAAAGTACCTTTTTTCTATGTAATTTATTGAATTGTTAATGGTTTTTGGAGGTTTATCACCCTGGGTGGTTTGTATAATTAGCCACACCTGCTGTTGCAGTGCTCGTCAGCCTATTGAAGTGAATGCACAGACCTATATGAGTTTGTTTTCCATTGTTCAAATACTTTGAAGCTGACAAAGATCCAAATTTGTCATTATTAAACTTTTGTGGCAGGAAGTACGAGTGCAGACACCGTTTTTCTCTTAACGTTGCTTCTGATGCATGATGGATATGTATGATAACCTTCCCTCTGAAGTGTTATGTCATTAAATTTGTAATATTTAAAATGTCAAAAGGAAATTGTCGTATTCGTTAGCAAATGTCGTAACATGATGAGTTTGAAGCAATAATGCGTGACATTTTGATCAGTATATATTTTGCTTTTTTGCCGATTCTGAGTCACTAAATGATGTATTACAAAAGCAATTCAAGCTGCCATCAGCTACTGAAAGTTTTATGCTGGAAATCAAAGTCTGAAAAGAAAGAAGACAACAGAGCACCACCCATGGTAACTTCATGAACTGAAAAATCTGAGGAAAAAGGAACTTATTTCAAAGTATTAAAGGGATAGTTTGGATTATTTAATGTGAGGTTTCAGGCTACCTTACATTACACTATATTTTGAATATTTTTTACCACTTTACTTGCCATCAGACAACCTTTTCTGACAGGAAACTGCTGTTATGTAAGCCAAATATCACTCTCTCCAAACTAACCAAACTCCATTGATAAAATCAGTAATTTTACCTTGCAGAATACAGGAGTTGCTGGTCTACCGCTGTCTTGTTCGGTTAGTTTGCTTGTGTCATTGTGCGACTTTGGTGTTTTAAAAGATTAGTTTGGACTCACCGAACTCACACAATAACAGAAACTAACCGACAGATCGAGGCGGCGGTAGACCAGCAACTCCTGTGCTCTGCAAAGTAAAATAGCTGATTTCGCTAATGGAGTTTGGTTGGTTTGGCGAGGGTGATATTTGGCTTATATAACAGCTGTTTCCTGCCATAAAAGACTGTCTGACAGCAAAGTAAAGTGGTGAAAATATTCTAAATGTAGCGTTCACTTAAATGGATACTGATTTTCTTTGGAGGACCTTTTTTTAAGTGGCTAAAATACCTTTAGTAGCTGACCCTGTCCACAGCAGCTCATTGCTTAGCTTCCGTGATGGTACTCCTTTCTGTTTCTCCAAACTTCCGACTGCGTACCTCAAACCGCCCCGCTTAAAATAATCCAATCTACCCTTTTAAGCACAGTTTGGTGACCTCATCAAAGTCTTAAAAAACAAGAATCTTTCAGCCCCGACTCTCACCCTGCTGTCACCCCCTCGTCACTCCGCTTCGTTTAAAGCAGAAATCAGAAGATAAAGTCGAGGAGCACTCACTATTTTTAACTCCAGCTCTCTTACCTAAGCGCGAGGTCTGTTTCTTCTTGATCTCTGTCAGCTTAGGGATGGGGAAGGGCCCGTAGCACTGGGTGAAAATGACTGACAGCTGCTGGCTTATCACCTCGTTCTGCAAACACACACCGACACAAAGTCAGGACAGAAACTTTCACACAGATCAGGAGTTTTCTGGCCTCTGTTTTTCATGAGCTATCCAGGACAAAAATTTATGCAAATGTATGATAATATGGTTTGGAGTGCAACTAAATATATGCAAATGTGAGCGTTAATGTCACCCGAGCACACGAGCGCAGGACGGTTTGTATTCCCAGCTTTACTTTGTCTGATGTTCCCCTAACAAGCATTTTGTTTGCATGCAACATGAAAGAAAGCCCCGGCGACCTTGCTGGCTCGCAGGATCTGGAACATGAGCGGCAGGCCGTGCGTGATGAGCTCCTCTGTGTACTCGTCCTCCTGGATGCAGCTGAAGTCTTTGAGCAGGCCCTGGATGAGCGGCCGGCGGTGCTGGATGAAGCAGGTACGCAGGGACTCGAGCCAAGTGTGCAGCGTCCAGGGAACGCCTGGGAATGACACCACGAGAACAGTGAATACACACACGGCAGAGGCGGTCCGGTTCAGAGGCAGTTTCAAGGGCGACAGAACCGACGACCATGTTTCCATCACTTTATGGTGTTAGCGTGAGTTGAAGGGCGATTGCATGGTGGCTGTTAGGATTAGTGGAGAGTCGGAGGCTCCGGCGGGAATATAAAGGCAGCACTTGAATATGATTAAAGAATGTCCTGTTAAAAAAAAATGGCTGCAGCAATATGATGAGCACTGAATGGCGTGTGTGTGAAATTAACATAAATTATGACATGAGAGTGGAGGCTTGTGTGATTAGTTGATTAGTGGAACAGAAATTTCGATAAGCAATTAATCACTGAGGACAAAAATCTGCTAAAATTTAAGCTTTTCTCTTTTATATGATTTATTTTTGGGGATTTTTTAGAGTCAAAACAAGCAATTTAAAGGTGTCACCTTGGGTTTTGAGAACTCGTGATGGTCATTTTTCACTATTTTCTGACAATCTACAGCCTAAAATCGAGTTCTTTCTTGACTTTTGGAAACAGTATTTGACAAAACAATCTCACCACAAGGCCTCTTCACATAATCCTCCCCTCAGTGAGATTGGTTAGGGGTCAACTGCTGCTCCTGAGGTCAAGAACAAACTATTTTTCTGATTTTAAGCCAACATGGACAAGAAGACATTTTGGGAAATATGTTTATTTGCTTTCTTGATGAGAGTTTTTTTCTTTGTCTTAATAGTTATATTTCAGATTATTTAAAGTGTGGCTGTATGAGGTACTTAACTAAGAAACTAAGAAATAAACTGTTGTGGACATGGTCAGCAACAAAATGTATTTTAGTTTAAGTGTACACTATAATTAGCATATTTTCATCACTTTACGTTGCCATCCGACAGCCTTTCCTGATGGGAAACTGCTGTTATCTAATCTAAATATCACTCTCCCCAAACCAACCAAACTCTATAGAAAAAAATCAGTAATTTTACCTTATACAAAACTGGAGTTGCTGCTCTACTGTTGCCTCAATCTGTTAGTTAGTTTGTGTTATTGTGTGATTTCGGTGAATCCAAACTAATGTTTTAAAACACCAAAGTCGCACAATAACACAAACAAGAGGCAGCGGTGGACCAGCGACTCCTGTGTTCTCTGAGGTAAAATGACTGATTTATCTATGGAGTTTGGTTGGTTTGGAGAGAGCAATATCTGGCGGTACTCCTCTCTGCTTATTCAAACTGTAGCGAATACGCTGACTATGGATAAGTACCTCATACAATCCCACTTCAAATGATCTGAACTACCCCTTTAAACCAATACGGACAAAAAGTTCTTAAGGAATTTTCAGGAAATACTTTGATTTGCTTTATTGTCAAGGTTTTTTTTTTTATCTCATTATACTGGGGAAAGAGATATCCATAGTATGAGGAGAAATTGTCTTATCTTTTTTTTTACTTTAAGCTCCTTAGGGCGACGTTACATGATAAGATTGATACCACTCTCATAATTGTCCGTTAAATATGAAGCTAAAGTCAGGAGATGATTAGATTAGCTTAGCACAAAGACTGGAACAAGGAAGAAAACAGGCTCACTACATCGTCTGAGTATATAGTGAGAATTATTATGCCCTATATAGTGGACTCAAAGTATCTCACGATGGTCAAAGTATATCCCATCATGCATCATGCTGAAAGAATGCAACAGCAATGACATAATTAATAGATAGTTGTGTGCAAAAGGGTTTCTTCTTCACTATATAGTCCACCATGTAGAACTGATTATACTTCAGTATCAACACACGCGTGGACTTGCACGTAGACAGCGGACGCCCTACATACAACCACAAAACAAACACCCAGTTTACTTTTATAGCACACGTGCAGTCGGCTCGCTTGTAGCGTGCATGCATGCAGACAGCTGCACAAAGGTGATAAGCCCCTACAGAACCACAACTTGTTGTTTTTACAGTTTGGTTTTTGTACGGATGCAACTAATAAGATATGACAAGTTAATTAACAAAACTTTAGAGGTGATGGTGGGTGGATTTTGTTATCTTTGGACAGGGCCAGGCTAATGTTTTTCACTGCTTTCAGTCATCAACCTTTATTTTAACTTGGAAAAACACTGAGGTAGAATCCTCATTTACAACACAGCTGAGTAAAAAACATAAATAAAAGCTCCCAGACACCAACACAACACGCCAACGCTCCAACACAAATAAGAAAATTAGATAAAAGTGGTGACAGAAAATATAAACAGTAAAAGCCACAACACAAAAAATTAATAATAAATACAAACACTTAAATTGATGAATCGATTAAAACAAGATCAACTGGAAGTAAAATGAGATACAATTAAAGATTTAATTTGCCCTCAGGATAAAACGAGGTAAGCTTCAGATTGTTCTGACATGTTATTCCAGGTTGCAGGTGCACAATGAGAAAAACTAGATTTTCCAAATTCATTAACCGCAGCTGGCACCTGCAGCATAATCCAATCACTTGTGGATGTTTGGCAAAGGGCCCACGTTAAAAAACACAGTGCTGAAGTATTGCAACGTGGTTAAAGAACAATAAAGCCCTTCGAATAAATAAAACCCAGGTCTGTCACGGCTTACAGAGAGAGAGAGGGCCGACCCAACATCTCACAATCATGAGTACGATAATTATCACCGGTGATAAAACTCAGTTCAGCTAACAAGCAGCTGACTTATCGAGCAAACATGAGAGTGGTATCAATCTTCTCGTCTCTTGTTAAAGGACCGTTGTGTAAAATTTAGTGCCATCTAGTGGTGAGCTTGTAGATTGCAACCAACTTGCATCACCCTCCCCTTCCAAGCGTATAGGACAGTCCTCTTCGGCTCTTAAACAACCTCAGCTGGGCCCTTTTATCTTTTAGAAATATGAAAAAAGTACATAAATGTTATTTTATTTAAATTACCTGCTAAAATTCTTTAAAAGTGTATAGCAGGCTAATTAGCCCATCCTTATTTATGTCTGTTGTTCACAGGGTGGGAAATTAACTTTTTATAATAATCTACCAGCCACTTTCATATTTTTCCATGATTTGAACGGTGGCTGGTTGTAATTTCACATTAAGCACAGAGACACATGTTATTTTAAAACGTTTTAACACAGGCTGTTTTAGCAGAGTCAATTTTGGAGGTTCAAACTGAATGAAAAAACAACAAGCTACTTTTAATCTAGCATTACAAAAGTTTTTGCTCCAATAACAGTTGAGCAAACTTGGTACCTCAGTAAACTTTCTCCTTTTCCTGTAAAAGAGACATAAAGGGTCGCATCTTAAGTTAGCCAATGTTAGCAAAACTCATAGCTAATCAGCTAGCTCATGACTGATGTAGATTAGCTAATTAATGAGCTAGCGTTTTGCTGACATTAGCTAATTTAAGATGTGAATATTCACTTTTGAGGGTCTCCCAGCAACAACTTTTAACCATCTTGAAAATTTGGTTTTCTTTTAAACATATGCGAGCCGAGCACATAGCATATCTAAGTACAGGAAACAGGAAATGAGAAAGTGGACTGAGGCACCAAGTTTGTGCAACTGTCATTGGAGCACAGAGCAAAAAAGGGGGTGGGACTTAGGAAGGGAAAATTTAGGAAACGAATAAAGTGTAGGAGGGGGAAAAAAAAGTTGCACTAGTTTACACTTTTAAATTCCTAACTTTACTGGTCAGACGTGAACATCCAGCCCCGTCGCAATTTACGTTTTTCAAATCTGCCCTTTCAAAAAGAATAATTCAATTAGCCGGATATAGGTGAACCTACGGTGGCTGCAAAACTCTCGAACAACGTGAAAGGCTGTATCTGGAGCCAGTGTTTGGTTTGTCCAACATGTCGGTTCAACGTGGCTCTGAAGATATAAACGGCTCATTTTAAGGTAACGAAAACACAACGGTTCTAAATTTCAGATGATCAAACACGAATGAAAAGATATTTATGAATATTCTAATCAATTTCTGCCACATTCTGA
Source organism: Lutjanus campechanus (assembly GCA_027495735.1). Classification (NCBI taxonomy): domain Eukaryota; kingdom Metazoa; phylum Chordata; class Actinopteri; order Lutjaniformes; family Lutjanidae; genus Lutjanus; species Lutjanus campechanus. The sequence continues at coordinate 3,604 of JAJHUR010137651.1, read as the reverse complement.
CAATAAATCCCCCTAAATCTTACGCACTGGACCTTTAAGAAAGCAAGTAAGCAAAAACTAAAATTGAACATGTACAATAGCCCAAAGGGAAGCATTGTCAAAAGGTCCAGAATCAGCTACGAAATAGCGCTTGTGTTGACATTGTTTTGTCAACTGAAATAAATAAGTCAATTAATCCCAATCAGTACAGGTCTTGTGGCCTCTGAACTGGACGGTGACGATGATCGTCACATCTACAGAACGAGCTCTGCTCCGGGACACTTTTTCATCATCACGTTCACACCTTTGACCCAAGCTATTATCGCCTCGGATATAAGGAGTCCTGCTTGTGTGCGAGCGTTTCATGGTTGGATGAGTAGCGGTGATTGCTGAGAGTGCGACAGGGACAGGGGACAGGGACAGGGACAGGGACAGCATGAGCACATCTCCAGGACAGCTGGAGGCACCACAGAGCGATGCATGTGCGCCAGGGAAGCATGTATTAGTAAATCTGACCTAAGCTGCGGATGTCTATGGTGATGTCCACATGGCCGTGCTCTGCGCTATGGTACATGGCCTCTCTCAGGGCCCTCAGTTTGGCCTTTCCTGTTCGCAGGGTCCCTCCGCCGTTGGCCTGCGGCACCAGCCTCTTCTCCCCGGGATCCGAACCCTCGGCCAGGATCTCTTCCAGGGACAGAACGTCCCCCTTCTCCTTGTCCGACTGAGCCAGGAGCTTCCGAAATACATTTCTGCAGAGAAGCAAGGAACAGATAAAAAAACAAAAAAAAACAGACAGAGATTAAAGCAGAGCAGGAACCGAGTTATAGAAACTTCTTATCTTAAGACTTAAGTTAAGATAAGAAGAGTCTCAGATCAGATTTTTCCCAGTTTGATGTGACAGGAGCGAGTCCTAACTAACTTTAGGATTCCTATCTTATCTGTGGCTTGTAAATCTTTTTGCTTCCTGGCAGAACCTTTTATAAATGTTCCTCTTGGAACCCTTTCAGAGGGTTCTACCTTGAACCCAGTATAAAGGGTTATACCTAGAGCCATCTGCAAAAGATTTCACCCAGAACCCTCTCTGGGGGGTTCTATCCAGAGTCTTTCCACATTCTAAGGGTGCCAACAAGAACCCATCCAGGGGGTTCCACCAAAGGATTTTATCCACACTCTTAGAAATAAGGGTTCCAAAAGGATTTTTCCTGAAGAGCTAATGTTCTACCCAGAGCCTTTTGCTTCTGAAAAAAAACTTTTTGAAAAAAGTGTGTCAAAGAGTTCTTTGTAAGACTAAGGGTTCCTTTAAGAACCCTTTTCATCCAAAGAAGAAAGGGTTCTTCAAAGATTGTTGAAACTTTTTCATTAAGGGTTCTTTGTACCATAATAGTAATGGATTTTATCTAGAATCCCCTTTGTGGGTTCTAGATAAAACCCTTGGAATATAAAAAGGTTCTTGGTAGAACCCCTAAGTGTGCTCTAGAATTTGTTCTGGAATATAAAAAGTTTCATGAAAGAACCTCCTGAGTAGGTTCTAGATAAAACTCTTGGAATATGAATGGGTTCGTGGTAGAACCCCCTGAGAGTGTTCTAGATAAAACCCGTGAAATATAAAAAGATTCCCAGTAGAACCCCCTGGTGGGTTCTTAATAGCACCCTTAGAAGGTGGAGAGGTTCTTGATAGACCCCCAGAAAGCCTTCTGAATGGAACCATAACACCATAGAAGGGTTCTCTGTAGAACCTGTAATTGGAGGTTGTGGGTGAAACCTTTCGCAGATGGTTCTCGATGTAACCCTTTACATTAGGTTCTAGGTAGAACCCCTTTGGAAGGGTCCCTAATCAAAGGCTCTAAGAGGAACCAATCTGAAGAAGACTTTATGGTTATAGTAAGCACCTTTATTTCTAAAAGTGTCGAATCCACCCAGGGTGTTCTACTGAGAACAATCTCTGTCCAGAATCTTTCCACCTTCTAAGGGTGCTAACAAGACCGCACCATGGGATTCTACCCAGAACCCTTTTATATTCCAAAGGTTTCGCGTAGAACATGTGTTTTAGTCTGCAGATTCATTAGAACAGCGTGAAACATTACAACACCCTGTATCCGCAGCAGAAAGAGGCAGCAGGAACAGATGCCCCCCCCCTACATTCGGAGAAGGATGGTCTTCAACACGTATCGTAACCAGTGTGATCACAGCCTGAAGATGCATCACTGCACCATCTGCTTTAGTGAGGACGGCTCTCGTTTAGACCAACATCGCATCATATCCTGTTTCTGAGATTGTTTGATCACTGGTGACAAGTCAGTGGGAGGCTCACTTTGAAGCCGGTTATAAAATGTTCTTTCATTGCCATTAAAAGTCCCCCGAGAGCGAGCGTACATCAGTGAGAGAGCAGATTAACCACAGTATTTCCTCTGGCTGTGGCTCCACGGACCCACATCACACAGCCAAAATTATGCAGACGCGCAAAGATTACACCTTTTTGTGATTGTAGGGCCACAAGAACATTGGTGAGGTTGAACACTTCTTTTGGGGTGATATGGCCTGGCTTGCAGTCTGTGTTTCAGTTAATCCCATGGGTGCTGGATGGGTTGAAGGACAGTGTCATGTTGAAATGCTCAACAAGAACTAACTAGAGTCTTGCTCAGGCTGGGGTGTCCACATACTTTTGGCCACAAAGTGTACATGAAATCCATAAAAGATTATCTGCTGTCTTATTGAGGGGTTAGATACGAGTGGCTGGATGAGACGATCAAATATTAATTGAATATTTTTCTCTATACGCTGCGTTTAGAGCACTTAAATCTTTGTCTTTTAGTGAATTTACTGCCATGTTGAAACTCCCTGATACTGTTATGGATATAGAAAGGTGCATATAACACATACCTTCATCAAATCGCCTGAAAACGGTACCAGGTTGATACAGTGTGACCATACAGACGGATCGGTTATAACTTGATATTCTGCTTTTTTTTATTTAGGAGACAACTGATTACCGGGGTTAATAGCAAAACTAAAAAATATATAATATAATGTGAAACTATAAAATATGTTGAGGCTAGCTTCATCCCCTTCATCCCTCCTCCTTGACCCCTTCATCCTTCTCCCTTGACCCCTTCTTCCTTCTCCCTCGACCCCTTCATCCTTCTCCTCCTTCATCCTTCTCCCTTGACCCCTTCTTCCTTCTCCCTCGACCCCTCCATCCCTCTCCTGCTTCATCCTTCTCCCTCAACCCCTTCACCCCTCCGTGTCGACCCCTTCATCCCTTCGCCTCAACCCCTTAGCATAGTTAGCACACATTTACTTGGAGGACATCCGTTTGGGAGTATAATAAATAATTCAGGCTTTAACTATTCAATTTAATTAAACTAATGAATGAACGATGTTGTCACCTTTAACATCCTGCCAAACCCTGTTTAAAAATCTGACAATCTAATAAAGCATTGCTTGATAGTCTACATGAAAAAAAGGAACAAATCGTCACATATTTGCATTAAACAGCCAAATCTGATTCGACTGTCAAATTCGGAGTCAAGTACAGTCCTAGTTTAAGTGTTTCTCCTTTGACACGAAGATGTCCTTGTAGAATGAAACAGAATATAACAGCAGTGTTCAGGTCTTTTTTTTTTTT
>JAJHUR010137650.1:0-15945 GCA_027495735.1 Lutjanus campechanus | reverse complement strand
TTTAAACATTAAAAATGACATAATTAACCAAATGACACTGACAACAGTCATGAACATTTATAAAGACTCCTTCATTCTCATGGCAGGTGTCAGGACATATTTATGTCAAAGTTGTAATGGCAGTCCTATGCACACCCCTCAAAATAAAGTGTGACAGAAACCTCTAATTTACATCTGAATCAATGGACAGGCTCTTTTATATGTGATGTTCCACTGACGTAATGCAAGTTGTGAATCACAGGAAATATGTAAATGTGAAAACTCTCATCTCTATGGGGTGCACATAGGGTTAGTACAAAATGGAAGTGACTAATAGCAGCTGTGCGTTGGCACTTTCCCTGTATGTTAATGGATTTCCATGTGTGTGGATGTCTGTGCATGTGATTAAGACTGGGCACTGCAGAGACTGGGGGAAAAAAACCAAAACATTTTTTTAGCTGCACATCTGAAACACCCTGGGAGTGATGGTTATGGAAATGGAGACAGGAAGAAACCAGACAGAGCAGAAATGCACACACACAAATGGCTTTTGACTGGTTGCTCTTTGACGAGCTGTATCAAATCTGTTGTGACATTCTGTCTCTACTTTTCAGGAAATACATAGCAGTGCATGTTCAGAGTGGCGATGTGCTGAGCGAAATCTGGCTCGCGGATGATACGTGTTGCGTGTTTATGAAAAATTCACTGGTCATCTGGAGCAACATCAGCTCTGATGTAAACACATCAAAAGGTGATGAGACATAAACCTACCTAAACTGCTGCAGCACAGAGGCTTAATTAATAAGGTTCGCCTTTATCATAAGGTATAATATTTAATTTCTTAAGTAGGGGCAGGCGACATAAACAAAATCAAATATGATCTATATACCTCAACATTAGGGACGTAACAGTATATTGAATATTGCAATAAAAAATGATGGAAAGTATCATACCAGATGATACACACTACGATATTACATGGTTGATTATTTTATTGAATAGTTATTTTTTAATATTATAAAAAGGACTGCTCCTGACTGCTGAATTGTTTTTGTTTTACAGTTGTACAAACATAATTCAGACATTCATGACATTATTTGCACATGCTTGGGTCCTGGGTGACTATGGTTATTTTATTTTCTTAAAGAATGAAAGAGGTTAAAATGCTGAATACATCAGATTTATTATTTAGGACATTTTTTACACTGTCAGTTTATTGATATTGCCATAATATTGTAGGGATGATAAGTGGTACTTTCACCAAATATTAATACAATGAGATTTTTGATAAATAATCAGCAGTAATGTGGATATAATGACTGAGGGGGTAACGGTCAGGGGTGAAATTAAACCAATACAGTCCAGTACTCCATACAACTAAAAGATTCAGTGTTGGCACGCAGTACTGGGAAGAGGAAGTAGCTGCTGCCTGCCAAAACCCAAATATATTAATGACACTATACATTAAGTAGGATAGCAGACATGGACAATGCCTCCTCTTCAGTGGCCTCTCTGACTTGTGGTGTTCCTCAGGGCTCCATCTTTGGTCCCTTGTTGTTCTGTATATACTGTACATGTTACCACTTGAACGGATCATGAACAAACACAAAATCCAGTACCATTGTTATGCAGATGATACACAAATATATGTGCCATTAAAAACCAGTGAAGAAGGCAATTTTATTCTAATCACATTTTATCCTGTCTTCAAGTATCAAACTATAGCCAGGAACCTGGGGGTGATATTTGATAGTGAAGTCTCATTCGTCAAACAAATTACAATTGCTGTTCAGTCATGTTTCTACCAATTAAAGAATATCTCGAAGATCAGGTCATTTCTGTATCAGCCTGATCTCAAGAAGGTCATCCATCATTACTGTAACTCAGGGCTGAGCCATAAAGCTATCTCACATCTTCAGTTGACTTTGTCCTTTCAACAAGAAAACACTTATAACAATGTTAGGTCAACATAAACAACAGTTAGTTTTATAATAAATTGCTACTAAATTGTTGCGGTGTGTTTGTATACATTAGAGATCTCTGGGTTTTTAATCTGTGCTGGAGGGAACCCTGCTGCCTTTCTTAAACTGTTTAGTTACTGCATCAACTTCTGCTGCAGCTGATACTGAGTGCTGTGGGGTTTTTGGCAGGCTGTTGTTCCTTGAAAAGAACTCCCAAGTAAAATGACAAACAAAAAAATATGTGATGTTTGATGATGTTCAGTTTTATTCCAACAATATGGTAAGCAGGTCAAACTGAAACTCTGGCATATTTACAGTGCAGGTGCCGTCTTTGCTTCCTAAACACACAGAGGATTGATTTATTGTTCCTGTACCTACAACCAAACAAACATCAGTGTTATGCTATGACGAAAAGGTGCATTTTAAGGTGCATGTTCATTCTTGGTACCTCAGTTAACTTTCTCCTCTCCTGTTTCCTGTACTTAGATATGCTATGTGCTAGGCTCATCTATATCGAAAAGAAAAACAGATTTTGAAGTTGGTTAAAAGACATTGCTGGAGCATGTAGAAAGGTGATATACATTCACATTTACAGTTAGCTAAGCACGCTAGTTAACAAGATAGCTAATCCATTACATTAATCATTAGCTCGCTAGCTGGCAAGCTAACATCAGCTAACTTAAGTAAAGTGTTGTCAGTTAATTTGGCTGTAATTTTTTTCTGATTTAAAACAAAACAAATGATGAAACGATTCTGATTTTGAAAGTTTTGTCAACATTCACAAATTATGGCACTGAGGCTGCAAAATTGAAATAAATTATTTGCTGTACATGATGTTTTTTCTACACCATACAGGTTTCTGTAAGAGAGCTATATGAAGCAATGAAGGTTGGAGTAGTAGTGTCAGGAACGTCAATGTACTTTCACCTCTGGTAAAGTACATGACAAATAAATTACATCGGTTTACTATAATGCAAGCAGGAAAAGACAACATTTATGCCCTATCATTGTATCCAAAATCTAAGATATCTAGTCTCATATCACAATATAATATTGATAGATTGCCCAGCCCTGACTCCAAGAGGCAAAGGCATTTTTATTCTGTTGTGAAAGCAATCAGCGCTTTGTTATTGCACTCCATAGGTCATTGGGTTGATCCTCCAGAAGCTGGCTACAAAGGCCTCTTAAAAGCAGGCAGTGGCATTAGACATAGTGCCCAGCAGCAGGATTGTAAATGCATGTTGACATTTCACTTTTCATTGGAACGTGGCTGCCTGTAGCTACGCTGGCTGGCCTACGTGGAAGTTTGTAACTTTAATAAGCTGATAATTCAAACATATAAAAGTGCCTGTGGCAGCCTGAACATTGTTTGCTTTCTGCAACCCTTGCAGTGCTATATAGGACATTTTTATTTTTATCTCAGATAGAGTGGGAATTAAATGTTTAATTGCAGCTTTAAAAAAATAAAAAACCAAACATTTATTATGAAATCAGGCTGTTGTCTGAATGAGATCATAAACTACTAAATACAAAGTGTTTAAATAGCACCTTCCTACATGCTCTATGAAATAAATGTGTGCCCATATGCACACTGTTGTTAACAGCAGGTCTAAATCAACTGAGTAATACTATAAAATTTAAACAGGTTCACAAATTTACACAGCCTGCAATCCTTTTTTCGTATAATAATGTAAAAGGAAAATGACCTGCAAGCTACTGACTTAAAGATTTCCTTTTGTTCAAAATGAAATAAATAAATGAACTCTTGAACTTGCACCTCCCACTGGTGCACAGCACCGTCAAATCTCAGGCCGGATGACAATGATCCTCTGCGAAATTAAAATGAATATGTAACCAGTAGGAACACCCATCTATAAACCTTCACAGAGCCTGCTTTAATATCTGCCTCAGAGCAGATGGCTTTTTTGAATGGAACAAGGTGGTTTTAATATTTGAAATATTTGAAGATTCAGCGAGAAACATAATTTTTCCTTCCTCACTGCGGATTAAATGGTGACAGCTCACTGGTTCTTTTCATGTGGGATTTAAGTTAAATCCAGAGGGTTTTTTTCTAATATAGGTTGCTTTGAATGTACAAATTCAGACAAAAAAAAAAAAAAAAAAAAGGCTATCTCACAAACTCAAATGCCTGCAAGTGGAGGGAGAGCGTCAACGGGCGAGGGGAGGGAGAGAAAATGAAAAGAAAGAGATCGTGGAAATGCATAAGATTGGGACAGACAGCAGGAGAGATGAGTTTCCAGATAACATTCAGCTTATTCACTCAAGTATGTAATCAAATCATGAATTGTGAAAAAAAAATAAGAAGAACAATATGGCTAATATCCACGAGCTGCTTTAATCTCACAGAACATGTTTGGTCGCTGAACTCATTTAGTGGCTGCTTCTTTGGCTGTCATGTTGTGTTTCACTGAGCACGCAGGCTGAGAAAGACTGAAGCTGTAGCACCTCAGGGTATGACAGGTTGCTTGATTGACTGCTTGAGAGCGCGTGCTTGTCTACGTGTGCTGTCTCTGCTCTGTCTTCTATAAATGAGTCTCTGACCTTGATTTTATGTCAGCACACACCTACAGTATGCATGTAGGCATATAGGTATGTGGCTTTTCAGCTCTGCCAGGTAGGCCTTCACAATAACTGACACTTTTTAAGTCCTGTCGCTTTTCACGCTGTGCTCCAGTGACAGTTGAGTAAGCTTGATACCTGGTGGAACCTCAGTCAACTTTCCTCTCTCATGTGTTTAGATTTGTCTGTGGTGAAAAGAAACCCACATTTTAAAGATGGTTAAAAGTTCAACTAACCTATGATGCAGATTACCCAGCTAGTTAAATAGCATTTTGCTAACATTAGCTATGATTTATGTAGATTATCAATTTATTTTCTACAAAGCAAAAAACTGGCTTACTAATTACTAACTAAGCACTAGGGGTATCAGGGTACATTGCTGTATCGACTGATGTTGATTAGCTAGCTAGATAGCTAATGTTTTCTTAACAACTTAAAGCTACTACAAGGAACTTAAAAATTTTATTGATTTTGGTGGCGCCTGTGGACAAACGCTATGGTGTTTCCATCATAATACCCACAAAATATAACATTAATGTGTTATAAAATATTAAATTATTAATTATTTAATTATAAAAATATTCCTCTGCTCCCTTTTTTAACGACTGACTGTAACCCTGCCTGGGAAATGTCAACATATGCTGTTTTCATCTGATTTCAGGTAGAATCAGACCCCGTGGCAGGCTTTAAGCATAACTATATAGGAATAGCCAGTGTTCGATCTCGTTTGATTGTGTAGGTCATATAGAGGCATCAGTGTTAAACTGAAACGGTGTCATAACCACTTAAACACTCTTTGTAGTAGCTTTAAGATGTGATATATATTGTATATGTGGCTTTTACACATCCCCCAGCAACATCTTTTAACCAACTTCAGAGCAACTAGTTTTCTTCTCTCGACATAGACACACCAGCCACATGAGCATATCATCCTACATATCGTATGTAACGTTCTCCTTTTCTGTTTCCTGTACTTGCTATGTGCTAGGATAATCTATGAGGAAAAAGATGTTGTTGGGGAACTGTAAAAGTGACACGTTTGTTAATGTAACAAAAAACCCACTAGCTAGCTAATAAAAAGCTGTCACCATTAGCTATCATCAGTCTACATCAATCGTTAGCTAGCTAGTTAAATCTTTTAGCTAATGTTTTTGTGTTTGCTGCCATTAGCTGATTTAGGATGTGACTTTACAGGTCCCTCAGCAACATCTTTTAGCCATGTTATCATGGGCCAAGAGTCCATTTTATTCATTATTTTGGTTGTGTGGTTTTGTTTTATTTTGTTTGTTTAGGATATATTAATATTTTTTCTGATTCCAACTCCAATATCTGAATATTATTAAGAATTATTATTAGGAAGTTAATTACTCTTTGAAAGACATTGTCCAACAAGTTATTATTATTATTATGACAGGCCTACTGCCAGGCCTGCTGGTGCCTGTATTTGCAAAAAGACAGACTCAGTCTGACCTGAGCATTACCTGAGGAGCACACAGCATCATATTTTAACTCCCTTTGTCTTTGACAGATAGCTTGCCTCTAAAAGCCTCTGTCCATGGTGCTGAAGGCTGGCCTGATGTATGAGCGTTAGGCTCTGTTTGATAAATCCACCATGTCACTCTGCCTCTGACAGCCATTCATCATGCTTGGCTTTCTCATGTGAAATGTTCTGCACGCTGGATAATTCAGTAAGACAAATAAAATGTGAGTCCTGAAGCTTTGACTCTGCTCCGTCCCCCACCCTGCGTCGACTTTCCAGTACTGTACTTTATCTCTCTTTGGTAGGGACGCTGTGTCCCTGTCTAAGCAGCAGCAGCTGTAGCTGTAGCACACAGTGACTATATTCAGACCAGCTGAAGGACGAACATGTTCTTAATGAGGCGACTAATGAGTTCTGTTCTTTTGTTGCTGTTTTTTTTCCTTCTTCCCAGGGTTAGGACGACCATTCAACCATTCAGCCGAAGTCTCCTGACTTTTTTCCCCTGTGGTCTGGCTCGAGAGACACTTTTTTGTTCTGTACCACTTGGTCATTATCAATATTTTGTTCAACATGCTTGCAGTTGAAATGTCACAGATAAAAAGGTCATTACACATTTCACATGAGTCCCCATAGCAGCATACACTCTTAGAAGTAAAGGTGCTAACTAGACCCAAAAGGGATCCACTTGGAACCCTTTCAGTGAATTCTACCTAGAACCCAACATAAAGGGTTATACATAGATCAATCTTCTCTTTTGGGCAGTCCTGGTCGGTCCATCGGGACCTTTATTCATCCCAAAAATAGACGCTGAGCCGCTTTTAGTCTGTCCCTTTTTTGGTCCAAATTTAGCCCAGAGATTAACGTTGAAAATTGGCCAGCGTTAAGTCCAACTGTTTTTTATTTTCCAAGGGATTTACGTAGAACCCACCCAACCTATTATATTGTACAAAGAACCCTTGACGAAAGAGTTGGATTTCTACAATCCTTGAAGAAGTTTTCTTTCAATATGTTTTGTTTTTTTTTTGAATGAAAATGGTTCTTAATGGAACCCTTAGTCTAACAAAGAACACTTGATGAATCCTTACTTCGAAAAAGGGCTCTTCAGAAGCAGATTTTTCTGGGTAAACTCTGCCCTTCAGGAAGAACCCTTTTGGAACCCTCATTTCTAAGAGTGTACCACTGCATGTGTGACAAGAAAGCAAAGGAGAAAAGTAGGCAATTGTTTGTAAAAGAAACAATGACATTTATTTTTTTTCTTAGCACTTTTCTTAATTAGTCTGTTGTGCCCATTGATCACATATAGTACAGTTAATATAAAAATGGCTTTTTAACTTTACACCCAAAGCAACAACGAAATGTTTCTTAAAATATGTATGCTAAAAATACTGAGAAAGTATTTCCACTAAAAGTACTGGAGAATAGCTTGTGGTTTCTGCAATGATGACATGGCCGTGTTTTGCTGTGGCTGACGTTTTTTCCTCAGTCTCTTCTCCGTTTACCTCATGTAGTTCTTGTTGTAGGCACTTACCAGGGCATAACAGACCGCTTCGTGAGGAGAAATCACATCAATCACCTCGGTTTTAATCAACCTGTTATATTTGTTTTTAGTCCAACGCATTTGTTTCCCAGTCACCGTTGCAATGAGAACTACAGAGCATAAACAGCCATTTGGCAAATGTCCTCTCTAGATACTCATTTTGTAGCTGAATTTCATTAAGCTTAATGTGACATTGTAATCAAAAGTTGTCTGCTCCTTGCCTTAATTTAAAACCCATTTAAACTGTTCAGATACAGAGGATTTGTCATTACATCAACATAATAGAATATATAACAATATTTCCATGAAAAATCAAGAATCCATTTTTAAATAGAAAAAGGGGGGGTATATTTCATCAAAAGGCTTACACCATAGTCACTGTTATTTGTCTACTCTACTAAATCTCCCTTCCCAATATAGACAGGTGTTATTACTGTATCTCTAACTCGTCTATGGAGGTTTGACAAAGCACAGACGGTATTGCTTGGGACCACACGGACAGTTCCACAACTCTGAACACATTTAACAGTCAATTACAAGAGAGTTGACACCCATCATCATCATCTTCACTTTCTTTCATCTGCCTGCATTCCTTTATGAATGGTACTGAAATATATCTTTTTGCAGTAAATGCCCCCTTCCTGTTGATGTTAGCTTGGTTTGATGGAACGGTTACAAAGCCACCACTTCAGCTAGGGTTGAAACTGGGAGAGCGTGTAGTCTATTATAAACTGTTCCACCCCAGTCCAATCATAGTTTTGCCAGTGTATCTGAGCCAGGGGACCAGCAACGGGTATGCCTTTGAAACAGTACTACAAGATTCGTCCACCCCTTGCCCATGGCCTCGTCCATTTAGTGTAGTTGGTGTGTGGTGCTCTACAAAGCCGCGCTTCTTAAAAGGCATTGTCAGATACATTTATGACTGTGGCTTTCACTTCCACTCCACTTGGCAGTCCCTTACCCGAAACCCACAGCTTTGTAAAGAAAGGAGAGTGCATACCAGTAGCTTCCGCTGGCGTCAGCGAAGCTTTGGAGTCGCATTTCCTTATATCCCCATAAAGGTGGTGGTTCCTCAGAGACACATAAATAAGCAGGCATGCCACTGAAATCACAGCCAAGAGCACACCAAAGACGGTGATTACTGCTGCGTCCCATTTTTCTGTGTCCTTGGCTGCCAGCTCTAATCCCTTAGTGGTGACATTGACACATTTGGTGTCGTGGTTGTAGCGGATGCTGCGCACATCCACACATACTTTGTAGTGAGTGGCGGGGCTGAGATGGGTGAGGTTGTAGACCTGGACGTCAGAGGGAACCCTGGTGGTAAAGGCCGTGGTGGGATGGTCCTCACCAGGCGCTGTGTACCATTTAATGTTGGGAGCCAGGGTGCCTGGACCAGCCTTCCACGAAACCACAATGGAGTTTGTCTCCACTGATTTGATGCTGACATTCAGAGACCCGTTTGCAGGTTGGGGAAAATATCCATTCACCTCTACGGAAACAGATTTAAGATCAGCTCCAACCAGATTGTGGGCAACACAAGTGTAAAGACCAGCTTCATTTTCTGTCACATCATAGATGTCAAACGTTCCCTCTGGGTGCATGTAGAACTTGTCGGACACGGTGTTAGGCAGGACCCTGATGCCAGACGGGGTGATCCAATAGATGTCCGGCTCCGGTTCACCAAAGGCCCGACAATGGAGCGACACAGAGCTCCCGTTCTGTGCTTTAATACGCCCCGGCATGCTTTCGGGAGAGATGAGTGGCAGACAAATCTCCATCATCTCCCTGAAGTGCACCTGTCGGACATGCTGGCCCTCATATTCGGGAGGCTCCACACAGTAGAGTGAGTCAGGCTCCATGAAGCGAATGTTGGTCTTGTTCATGTTCATCCAGCGGACAACACAGTCACAGCGGATTGGGTTGCTGTGCATGCTAACCTCTCTGAGATTTGGGAGTGACTCGACAGTAATCCTGTGGAGGGCACTGAGCGCATTGCCATTTAGCATTAGGGTTTCCAGTCGCGGTAGTTTGTAGAAAGCATTAGGGTGGATATAGGAGAGTTTAGGATTGTTGGTGGCTTCTATTTTGGTCAGCTCAGGGAGGTTATTGAGGGCAAAGCTGTCAATGGAAACTAGCTCTGGCATACTATTAATCCCCAGTTCTTTCAGATGGAGCATATCCACAAAGTCCCCTCTCTGTATCCTCGCGATGGGGTTTTTATTTAGATCCAAAAATTTCAGATTTTTTGCATTTCTCAGGGCAGAATGAGGCACCTCTGGGAAAATATTATCATAGAAAGAGATGCTCTCTAAGTTATCAAGACCGGTCAGCGCATCGTCAGGAAGCTGAGACAGGTTCATTCTGGTGAGAACAAGACTGCGGAGGTTGTTGAGAGGTTTGAAGTTCATATCATCAATTGAAAGAACAGGATTCTCACCAATCATCAAGATCTCCAAATTCGGCATGGGTTCGAACCACTCGCTTTTAATGACCTTCAGCTTGTTAGAATTAAGGTGGAGCCGCACAAGGTTGCTGAGTCCCTGGAAAGCCATCGGGGAAATGGACGAGATGAGGTTGTGATTCATGTAGAGCTCCTGAAGGTTCGCCACCTCAGCAAGACATCGTTCAGGCAACTCTTGTATCCAATTTTCCTCCAGATGAAGGGACAGCAGCTGAGGAAGATTCCCCAGATGGACATCGCTGATGGAGGATAAGTTGTTTTGCGATAAATCAATCTCTGTGATGTTGGGCAGGTATTCCAAGGGTTGATCAATCTTGGCAACATTGTTTGTTTGCAGTAATAGTACTTGTGTGCCCACAGGTAATTTTTCCGGAAGGCTAAAGAGTCCCAAGTCATTACAGTCAACTGTCTGTGCCTCCATGTACACCGAACTGGGAGAGAACCAGGGTCTAATCTCACATACGCAGAGCTTTGGGCAATCAGGCCTCTCCTCTGTGGCCACAACAAAAGAGGCCATGGCCAAGCCTACAAAAAGATCCACGAATGACACGTCCTTCATATTGGACCGATTCCCTCCAGTAAGAAATTGGTCCTTGTAGATTAAGTGGTCTGAGCTGTTAACTTCACAAATAATGAATCATTTGCTGCAGCTGCTGAGGCGATTGACTCACCGCCCCTGCCACCACCACACCACCGCCACCACTGACTGCAGCAGGGCTCCCTAGGGTTTTTTTGTCTTGCTGCGTAGACGCCCTTGGATGTAATGACCAATCACTCAATGCTGCCTGCTGGTGTCAGGGTTCGGGGCCGAGGCTGCAGTCAGGCAGACTCGAGTGGTGGGAGGGGGGAAAAGAAAAAAAGGATGGATTGATATTATACCTCAACGGACTTGTGTTGAGCACATTTATAGGTATCCATGAAAAATCTGCTCTTTAAAAATGGATGTCCTCGTTGATGGTCGTCGGCCCAGTCCATTCCCACCTGTGTAAGACAAACAAGACAGAGAGAAGTGGTGTGAGGATTAATGTGGGCGGCCATTGCTTAATATAAGAGAAGGATTTGGTCATATTGACATTTGTTATAAGCACGCTGATGCATGTTGACATTTGTACACGCTCCCTTCAAGACATGGAACCGTGGATTTACATCTACTTGACCTTCTAGACTTCATTCTGGGGACTTACTGACGTGAACCCACAATATGGCATTCAATCCTGATGTTAGCTGTGCGAGTCTATTATTGGTTAAAGAGAATGCTTTATTAAAATTCTTAAATGGCAGACATCCTAGGGCTTAAGCATTAGCCTTTAGGGCAAGCAGGAATATATCAGTCACTATAGCAACAAGTAAACAGGCAGTCGGTGACACACACCATGGCAAGACAGTTAGGCCGTACGTGCAAACTAAGCATTTGACACAGATGCGGTTTGCACCTGTTTGTTCGAATATGCAGCAACCGTAGCCACAAAAATGGAAATGCATTAATGTGTTGACATGATTAATCTTTGTGCAATCAACAGATCCGCACGCTAATGGGATTTAACATTTTTGGAAATGCAGGTCATGCAGTTCAGCAGTGGCCACACATTATAAACAGCTATGTTGTGGTGTAACCTACACACACAGAGGCCTGAAGGGGAAAGAAAATCACTAAAAAATTATATATAATTAAAAAACAATTATAATCTATGCTCTGAGAAGTCACAGCTTTACAAGTAATAATTAAAGCTATTAAAATATAGATTAGCACAAGTCTTATCTAAGGTTTTGTTAAATGACATTTCTCATTCACTGCTCTCTAAATAAAACAACCCCAGCCCTTTATTCTCCAGTGAGCTGAGAAAAGACAGTTATGAATCATCAGCTTTTTGCGTCATCACTCACAGGTGTGCAATAGTAATTCTCACATCTGTAATTGCAGAAATTAATAGGATTGTTAGCAGAAAGTAGGGTATGTGCCAATGAAGTTTTCACTCTATTGTGGGAATTTTTGAGGAAATTACAGGTTGGGTTATAAGTTTCATTACCTACAGTGTGGAAAATTGTATTGTATGGCTTCAAACACAGGCAGCTCACCAGAGCTAGTGCAAAAAGTACAAAATTCAACAAACATATAACAAATGTACAAATTTAGCGAGAAGTAAGGTAAGAGGAGTAGTCCTGTACAATTTACAACCTATTTAATAATTTAACAGTGTAATGGCACTTGGGACAAATGATTTCTTGCATTTTTTGGTGCCTTGTGGAGTAGTAGTAGGGGTGAACAGTTAATCAAAATCTATCAAAATTACAATATAGTCCACTGCAATTTTCAAATCACAGGAGCGACATTTGTTAAAGGCAACATGTCTGTCAAAATACCATTTTAAATTAAATATTGTCTGCCCTGGCCTACACATCATATTCTACAGATTAAAGAATACATCCTTCTTTGGTAAATATCACTGCAAAAATCACACCATAATCATTTTAATATGTTGTTTCAATGAAAACGAGAATAATAGCATAATAATTACCATTCTCTTAAATATATGCAATATCAGTCAAAATAATCACAATTAGATATTTGGGAACAATAGATGGGATAGATCACATATACACTTCCCAAACAAAATATGGAGGGTGGAGGGTAAATATACTGCACACTGACTGGACATTGAACATCAACATACATATTAACCATTGCATATACATTTTGGATATGAAAAATACCCAAGAAAATAAATGATTCATTAATTGAATAGGTTTTTTTATGGTTAAATTATAGTTTTAATAGTTTATGTAAAATAAAAATATGATTTTCCTTCAGATAATTGACAATTTTACAAAAAGTGTCTTTTCAAGGACAAAAAAAAAGCATACAGCACTGTTTTAAATTTAATGTCAGTTCTTGTTTGAACACAAACAAGGCATAAGTACTCCAAGGTGGCACTGAGCCCCGGTGCAGCCTGCACTGTCTGTATTTTACACCCCTGGCATTAAGTGTAATTTTCTGTGAATTTTTGTCATTCATAGTTATTTAACTGTTATGAAATGGGGCACATTTAACATTAAAAGCCTAAGCAAACATTACAAGGCCAACAAATCGACAAAGTGAGCAGATTTTGTCCTTTGATTATCTGCCTTTTATAGTGTGGCAGAAGTGACACAGTTGCTTCAGCGCTTACAGTAAGAAATATTGATTAAATTGTCCATAAATATCGTCATACAAGCATGAAATTACTCGAGAAAATAACCACACACTGCAGCTTATAAATAGAACCATGATGCTTCCTCTCCCATGTGTGTCCATCCTTATGTAGTGTCTCTTTTACCATCATATTATCTCTGTTCCCATCGTCTGCTGCTATGGCACAAACTCCACAGCTGAAGTGTACCATGTAATTTGTCGTATGTAACTGCCTCTTACTGAACAGATGGGTTCGATGGTGCTTGTGATATTTTGGGCCTATAAGAGCACGCAGCACATCATGGGTAAAAGTCAAGAGAGAGACAGGGGATGAAATGGAAAGAATCAAGAGAAGAAGTGTGACGGCAGCTGGAAAGTGAGAACAAGGAACGAGAGAAATGGTTTCATTTCATCACTCTCGCTGTTTCCACCTCAGTGGCCACAGGGGAGATGTGGGGGGAGAAAAAAAAAATCAAATAATATAAATAAATAAATAAATAAAAACTTCTGAAGGCAGCAGAAACGCTGCAGTTTGCCCCGCTGGCGAAAGCCAAGCTGAGGGTTCATTCCTCAACCTCTGCTCCGGCGTTGGCTGGAGTCTGGTGTGGAGGGGAGAGGAGGAGGAGGAGGAGGAGGAGGAGGGAGAGGAGGGGAGGCAGACATGGAGCTGGTGGAAGGAGGGTGAGAGAGAGAGAGGGAGAGATTGGGGGTATTATTTTTCAAAAGCACCTGGCACTTTAATAAGCTGCAACATCCAGAGCATTCTGATAAACAGGGTTTAGCTTCGCTCCCTCAGCACTGGCTCTTCATTGTGGGCCGTGCAGTTGATCCGTGCCCTGCAAACACAGGCCAGAGTCTGTGATTCAGCCGACAGCGCCTGGGTCTCACCTCTGCTTGCTCTGGCTTTTCTCTTTGGTAATCACAATTGCCAGCAGTGTAATGTGGTCAGCTTACTGTTACAACTGCTACTGCATACCTTTATTGTTATTATTTGTTTTACCAATGATGTTAATTGTGCCAGCGGGGACATTTTTATGCTGTTGCTTCCATTTTGTGATCGATATTTGCTGTTAGCTCTTGAAAAACAGGGTCTATAAATGGGAAGTGTTGTTGTAGGATAAGAAATAGAGTTGACCTAATTTTATCAACACACTGGGCCTTATGCAAGAAAGTATATATGTACGAATTTTCAAATTTTTTGTTGTTATTGTTCGTATCCATGATATCTTCTTATTTTGTTAGCGCCTATGGACTTTTGTGATTCACCATTGTTGTCCCATTAGTGCTCTTACGTAAGAGAAACCTTTCAGAGAGCGCTCTTACCAAGATAAGAAAAAACATTAATCGTCCAATCCAAGGAAACATAAGTAATAAGTTATCAAACAACTCAAAATGTTTGTTTGTTAGATATTTCAAATAATATCTTCTTGCAGGCTTTTTTTTTTTTGTGTGTGGCATCTTTCCAGTTATGTTTCAGAGTATTTGCACGCGGCACTGCACCTGGCCTTATAGTATAGTGTTTGGGGGTGTTACCTATGATAATAATAATTTATGATCAAGGGTAGTTCATTATTCAGCACACCTGGGAAAGAGCAGATCAGGATGCTGAAGACTGTTTGGTGCATCTGGATTTGACTTCTCTTAATTTACAGAAAATATAAAAGAAATTTAAGAAAATATTGCGGCATGAGACCCATTAAATCAGGTATCGGCATCAGGGAGGACATTACTGTTGGTAAGGAGGGGTAGAAAGAAACAGATTGAGAGAAAGAATTCATTACTGTCTTTAGTTTAATGTTAATGTCTGTCGTCCCACATTGGCAAGAATCTATGATGGGATTATGGAGGCTTTACCGGACAATTTGGAAGATGGCATGGCCAGCAAATGCAACATATTTTCCTGCTAATTAATGAGGATGAAATTATGTTAATAATAATCCAACAATCTTGATTTTAGGTCTGGTTGTGACCGCTTATGTTTATTAATTTCAAAATGCCAGCATGTCCCTATGGCAGCAAAATGGCGGTTGCTGCCAATGTTAGTTTTGGGGGCAGATTATTTACTTGAATAATCCTTTTTTCTGTGGAATGAAAATCAGGATCACCACTGAAATTTGTGTTCCAGTTGTGTCTAACATGCGTAAACGCGAGCTGAAGCGTTTCAAGTCTACTTTTTCTACAATACGCATGCAAACAGCTGATGCCCAGTAAAAAGGCACCGAAAATGTCTTTTATCCAGATTTCATAACCTAGGTGGAGTAGAGTGTGCCGCAGAAGCAGCCGATGAACAAACTTCTTGAACTTTTTCTGCAGTGTTTTTATCTGCAACCTGTACATTTATTGTCACTAGACAACTCCACTGCTCAACTTTTAATCCCCCTGGTCCAATTGCCAACACCTGTCTGCTCTGAGCACAGCCACAGCCACTCTCTTTTTTCCTTTTTCTTGTTTGCTCATCCACACCCACTGTGCTCACACACACACACACACACACACACACACACCTTGCAGTGCTTATGCCACAATCATACATTGTGTTGATGGAAAAACAGATCAGAAATATTCAAACATATCAAAAGTAAACTGCAGACTGCACAGAAAGTTTGGCTGATAATTTGCTGCTGGATGCTTTGAAATGCACAGATAACACAGAGCCTATATAGACAGACGCTTCGGTGTGGCGTGAACTAGATCATCACACTGATGCTGATGTGACGTTTGCAGCCTAGACGAGGGGTAACTCAGTTCTCTCTGTGTATTTCATGATGTTGCACTCGA
>JAJHUR010137649.1:0-23231 GCA_027495735.1 Lutjanus campechanus | reverse complement strand
ATGTGAATATCAGCAACTGAATTACAATTAGTTGTAATTCCAGTTTCGGATAGGTACAATTTAACTCTGATTACTCATAATTCCAGTTCAAGATATCTTTAATTCCCCTCAATTTAAGATATCTGCATTGTCCTTTGTCTAAATCTTAAATTAAGCTTTAACTAGTCAGACTATGTTGTAGATTAGAATTATGACTTGTCAAAATGACGTTAATATCTGTGATGTCAATTCCAGATTGTCAAACTTAGCTAATCAGTTACTGAAATGGTTTAAAACTCCTCCAATTTCCTTTAACACGTCAAAAAAGTACAATTGTAATTGCATGTGCAAGTATTTTGTTTACAAGCTTCAGTCAGCTGTTCATTATTACCCATTTCCTGATTGTGTAAGGTGGCTGTATTTGGAGTTTGATGGCGTGTTATAACCTTTTTACACCTCTGTTGATCCCCAGGCGCTGCCACCACCCAACTGACTGAGCCTCTCTGTAGATAAGACCATTTCCCTTGAAGCAAAACAACTTCCCTTTTTATATTTGTACATGTAGCCTAATTATTATTTGAGAGATGTGGGATCTGTATATGTTTCTCACACTACCTGTACATTGTGTACATTCAGATGCTGAGAGCAGTTGGATACAATAGGACACGAGGAAAACGTGATATAAAGAAACTAAAAAGCAGAGATTTGATAACCTGGAGACTGATGATCATGTTGTGGCTGCATCTGGAAACACTTTGTAATAATGGCTCCTAACCCCGGTTATCAGGACTGCATGATGTGGATTAGTCTTTTATCTCGGTGTTTCTGCTTTGTGAAAGCCTTAATTGTGGAAAACTCATAGTTTGTTCTTTTTGGTTTGTTCTGCTGAGGTAACACCCAGCTGCTGCAGAGACGTTAATATCTGGAGCATGTCAGGAGCTTTTCTTGCCACTATTGCTGTTGTTTGTCTTTTCGCCCCTGTGGAACATGGTGTGACTTTATATGGTTGAGGTAATCCTTAAATGTGCCGTGCAGATGTACAGTAGACTTCAGCACACCACCTTTTTTGCTGTTTGTGTTTGTGTTTGCTTGGCAGACATCACTCCTCTGGACATAAATTTGTTCATTTTATACAAATCAATCGGTCACTTTTTGTAATTTATTGTAACAAGGAAGACACATCTTTGCAAAAAAAGAGTTTAGCATCACTTTATGTACTTTTAAAAATCTTAATCTTAAACAAATTAAAATGAATACATATTTAATGTATGGAATCAGAATTCAGCCATGCTTGCTGCTCTGAGTTTTTACTTTGATAGAGCAGCGCTATGAAGTAAATGCTAATGTCACCATATTAACATGCACACACTGGCCCCTGTTTACACTTAGCATTTATATGTTTGTGATCCGATCACAAGAGGACACTTCTAGGTCAGTTCACATCTGGTATTAGAATGCAAGTCCACGTGTCCTGAGTGACCACTTGCAATTGGATCTCAGTTCCCCACTCAATATGCAAATAAACACGCACATCGTCCAAATATTAAATGCATTGTTGGTTTTCATCCGTCAGCTAGAAATTAAAAGAAGGCAGCGAGAATCATCCAGTGTCTGTTGCACTGATTCTCAAATGGAAGAATCCGTTTTGCCTGTTCTTTTGCCTTCTTCTACTTGTTTCGCACTTTATTATGACACAACTGGCCCGGTAAATATGTACCTACTTCTGCTTACATGGAGGATATCAGTTCATCAGCCATACCTTCAGTGTGGCCCAGGATACATTTGCATACACACTTCTAAAATAATGTGGCCACGTGTGGCTCAGACCACCTCTGAATGTGGTCTGAGCGATTAGATCTCAGTGTTTCTTCAGTGTGTCTTGGTTGCATTCACATCTGTACTTAATGTTAACTGCAGTTCCTCAAACGGCCACTTGAGGCTGGCTCTAAAAGCGAGTCAGTCTCCACAGGCCCTCATATTAAAATGCCTCTCTCTACAGCAGAAATGAACAGGTTTACAGCTTGGCAAAAAAAAAGTGTTTTGTCTCTATCGCTAATGTTCCTCTTCGTGACAACTGTACAGGTGGGAGTTTAAATTATGTTAAAGCTTAAAGTTATGCTAAGTTATGGCTTTGAGTGACAGGTCAAGGTCTGTACGATCTCAGATGGCAAGCTGCTTGGCAGCTGCTTCATTTGGCTGCCTGAGCTCCACCCCTGCTCCACCTCTTTGCCCATGTTTGGATTAGCTAGCCATTTGTTGAGTCAGGAACTACTAAGATGGTGACGGCCCGAGCCAAAACAGTGTGAGCTTCAAAACGGCTCTTTAAAAAGCTATGGGGCCATCATGGACGATTCCTCCACTAATTATTTACTGTCTATGGCAAATATCAGGTGTAAACAGGGCCAAAGACAATGCTAACATGCTAATGTTTAAGTATAATGTCAATCATGTTCAGTATCTTAGTTTAGCGTGTTAGCATAACGTTTGCTTATTAACACTAAACACAAAGCAGAGGCGAGGCTGATGGAAACATCATTAGTTTGTCTGTACCAAGCTTCATGGCATCCATCCAATTGCTTCACTCAAAATCAAAAATGTCAACTGCATGATAGAGGAAAAGTCAGATGATCATCAAAGCCATTAGGATTCATTCTCTGGGAGCCATGAATTACTCTAAAATGTCATGTCAGTCCATCCAACAATGAAGATATCTCAGTCTGAATCAAAGTGGTGAATTGACCAACACTGACATATCTCGAGCCAAACCGCTAAAAAAAAGTTTTTATATACAGTATATATACCTATAAATATAGCATAATACAAAGAATCCGGATCTATATGTAACATTTTTAATATGTACCGTTTTGTGTGTGTTTTAACATACAACATACAGACTCTCAAGGCTGTGTTATGATGTCATCCTCCTTTGTAACCAGTGGAGACCATGTGATGTCAGCAGTTGCTGGGCCACCCAGACAGCTGTTGCAGAGCAGCAGGCCACCTGATGAGCACCTCGGCATGATGATCACACCTGAGGGTTCTCCCTGTGGTTCTGTTCTCTCGGGAGCCTTCCAGACGGCTGGAACGGCGGTTTTGGGCAACGCTCCAACAACAACACGGAAGTCAACGGAAACCAAGTTTGAAAGCGAGGCTCATAAAATCACCAATCACACTTTTATGTTTGCTAACAGTCTGCTGCCACTGAGGAGAAGCCCCTTTAATGAGGCTGCGCTCGGTTATTCATAATGGACGGCTCAGTAATAGAAAACTGCTGTGGTGCAGTTGCATTGGTTTCACATTGTTGAATAATAGCCAAACCAGTGGAGCATACAAAGTGTACAAGGTTGTTGCAATACGGCATGAAATTCAAAACCTGAGCTTTCCAAACCCAGTGTCTGGTCCCTCTCCAGAAAATGGAATCCTCTCCAATTGGGATTTACAGCTAACTCCACTGGACACTCCCAGTTCCTCTCCCACCTCCTAATCTTCCTGAGAAACCAAGGTGGGACTCTTGGGTGAAAAGGTCACTATCCCCGAGCATTCCTGGCTTGGCAGGGGGCAAGGGTTGGGTTGAAATGGAGGGGCAGGGTGAGGTAAGCAGGGGCATTGTAAGTCCAGGGGAGGTACCTTAGTCGGGTTTGGCCTGGCCCTTCGGCTTTTGTTGATGTTTTTTGTTGTCATTGTTGGTCAGACTTAATACAGCATTCCTCCTGGCTCTGCAGCGAGTGTGTACTGGAGAAAGGTAGCAGTGAGGGGGAGAAACGACAAAACAGACGGCTTTTTAAATCTTACAGGAAACAATAGAAGGTCAGGCCCCTGAGCCATTTTGGGCCCTCGTGGCCTTCAGGGCTGCGAGCAGAAAACTGCATGACAATGACAGTAAATAGGCAGAGAAGACGTAAGTGACCTGAGGAAACTCACCTGAGGAATAATTTTCTAAATACAGATTTTACCACGGAAATCAACTACTGATTGTTTATTAAAGCAAAATGTAAGATTCAGATTAATTATTTCACTGTTAACTAGGGTTCAAACTAATTGCCAGTTGCTATAACTTCCGGGAAAGCGCCATACTTCACACTTCTCATGCCTCTTTTTTTTTTTGCTGATCTTAAATGCACACTTCTTATGTTTCAGACCGTTTCTCTGCTCATCATAAAGGCTTGGTTTGTCAAAATCATTTAAACTCCTCCATTCAAATGACCTACATCAAAACAAAAAATCATTAGTTTGCCTGAAGTGACTTTGCTAGAGCTAATGGGGTCAAGCTCTGGTCAACTGCAGCCTCACCTACCTACTTGTCTTTCTATTTTTCACCTCTTGACGCGGTCTCCCAAGGCGGATCTTCTCAGACAGCTTTTCCATCGTAGGGCCTGCCTCACTCCTCCCAGGCTGCTTTTAAAACAGATTACAGGTAAATGGGTTGTTTTACCTCGAAGCCTTCTGTCACTGAAATATGGATGCGTTTGAAGTGCTGGCCCCTACACAGCCAACGAAGAGGTTACATGTTGGGGTATGAGCAGGATCAGTCATTCTGCTGGCGTTATCACTACCAGTTTGTCATGTCTGCTAAAGCTAAATTCCTCAGCCCTAGATTACTGTCCTCAGGTCATTGCTTGCTCCTCTGTTTCTTTCTCTGGCTTTTTAAAAATGCTCTCTGTGTGCAGCGTGGCCACAAACAAATATGCACACGGTGGTGCAGTTTTTAGATGCATTGCTCTGGCTGGTTTTTGTGGTTATGAATTAGGTAAACTTTAATAACTAAAAGAGCTGCCCGCCCACCACAAAACACATTTTTCTACACATGCAGATTTTAAGAAGTAGCTGTTATCTTGATTTCCACATTGAGACCAAAAGACTTTCCTTTCTGCCTCATTCGAACAGGAGAACTGCCAAAGCCCCATCCATCAGATAACCGTTTTAGGTTTTTTTTTTGGTTTTTTTTTTTGGGGTCAGGCACATAAGAGGAACATTTTGCTCAGAGCATTTCTACCCCGTTGCCAGTCAGAGGTTTTCAAGGCTGGCCCAGGGGAGCAGATTATGACTAATGAGGTCCAAGTTAACGTGACCAGAGAGGCAGCTGGCGAGGAACAGGCCCCGGTTTAAACCTTTATCATGAGATCTCTCTCTCTCCGTGGGCCAGACTGAGGGACAAACCCACAGGAAGTACATCACTGCCGACGCCGGTCACGTACGCCACAATTGAGCTACAGTGACTTATAAGGAAATCTTGGAGAAGACGAGACATCCACTGGCTTATTTAAAAAGATATTTTCAGTTCGTAAATCATTTTTTCTGTGCCTGTGTGGACGTTCCAAATCAATGATTTCTCTCAGGTGCCTACAGCTGTAAATCAGAGGTGGGTAGTAACACATTACAAGTAATGCACATGAGTACATTTTTTTCTTTTTTTTAAAATAAGGAACAAGTTCTTTTCATATTACTTTTTAAAAATGCACAGTATGTTAATTCTACAGCAAGGGGTTTCTCTCACATGAAAATAATACCAGACATGTACTTTGATGTGATGAAGTCGCGTGGCGTCACAGGAGTTGTTATCTTTTTAATCAGCTCCCATAGCTGATGAAAATCTATCTGTCACGACTCAAGGAAAAATTCCTGTTCATGGACGAGGTATTATTAAAGTTTTAATCATGTAACGTTGTGCCACATTCGCCGCCTTCCTTTCTCACTCTGACATATCTCCTGTTTTCCCAACTAACCACCAACTAACAACTAGCTAGCAATATCTGGCAAATGCACTGTTACCTTGCGTTTTTTAGACATTTTAATGGAAAATTTTCAACTGTACCACTTCACTTGAGTATATTTTTGAGCAGTGGTGAGTAATCCACATTTTACTTTGCTACATTTGTAATTTATGCCTTTGTTACAACTATTTTGCTCTAAATTTGGGGATTAAGTGCAGGGGGAAGAACACATGAGGAGCACCTCTAAAAGTTGCTACTGTAGCTCCATGTAAAAAACCACCACCTGTCAGAACAAGAGGTAGCTCTCCATAACTGTTGATATTGCAGTATCTATGCTCTTCAGGAGCCACCGTTGTTTGTTTGAGACGAGTTGCTTCCATAGACACTTTTCGTTGTCATCACACCTAACTATGCCTGTAGCTGCCAGTAGTCCCTCCTAAGATGCTGATTGGCTGCACCAATTTTGGTGCTGACACAAATGGATAACTTTAATCCAGCTGCATCGCAAAGTAAGTGTAGTCGGCTAATGTTAGCTATATTAATTTTTCATGTGTAACATTAATCTTTGATGTTATTGACATTAACGTATCATTAGGAGCTTTTACATTTTTGTGCATTAACGAGCAGCTAAAACTATAATATGTATATTTATATATTTATGTATTTATACTTTAACTTGAGTATAAATTTTCTGCACACACCGCCACAGGTGATAGATGTGACTGTGACAGATGGTAGTGAGGTTTCATTTACCTTAACTGATGAGGTGACATACAGTGTATGTAGAAGACCTGTTCTCTGATCCCCTGTGGCCCCATTTTGTTTTTTGTTTTTTATTACGTTTTCACAAGATTGTGTTATTCACAAGGGATTGATGATAAATGATGTTTTATACTCAAAAACCTATTCACTTTGACATTTTATTAAACTGTTAAATCAGTGAAATCAATACCTGAAAGACAACACTGAGTTTTGATTGGAAAATTCTCCATTTGTTTCTTTCTATGTAACATATTTAGCAGTTTGCTGCTTCAGTTTTTCCAGTGCGAGGTTTGGTCCCTTGTGAGGAGTTTTGTTTTCCCCTCCTGCTGCTTTATTGAAACCCCTGTTGTCAGAGCTGACAAACAGAAATAAGTAATCAGTAATTGTTTTGTGGTTCTGGGGCCCCGGAATCAATTATTATGCCTCCCCAGCAATAATTTCCTTGGTTGATTTAAACACAAGCTCCCCTTAGGCAAGTCATCAGGGCTAATTGAGACCTGGGGAGCTCCGGTGCAGGATGATGTTGGTTTTCAAATGTGTTGTGGTGCTGCAAGGTCTCTGTCGGATGTTTCACCAATGAAGAACATAATATTAGGTATTACTAAAGCTGTCATTGTGCAGGTCACCAATCTAAAAAAAGCCTGTAAGACCTAAATGTCATTATATTGAGACATTTATTGACTTGTACAAGATTAATACAAACACTCACAACAAAACATTTACCTGATTCCCTCCTTGTGGCACAGGACAGTCGCTCACAGTGCCAAGGTGAGAGCAGCAGGTGTGGGATTAATCGGGGACCCACCCAGGCCCCCCATTCACACTCGGTTCTAAGCTGCTATGCATTGTGTCCCGGTGGCTGAAGAGGAGCAGAGGAACAGGACAATTATGACATTATGGCTGGGTGGCTGAGCAGCAGTCCCAGCTGGTGAGAAACAGAAGGGAGGAATGGGCAACCAGAGAGCGACAGTTCCCACAGGAAAGCAATCCACCACATAGAGAGACTATGTTCTGTCTTCATCGGGGGGGGGGTGTCTGTGACGCTGGGCTGCTCTGCTGGGAGTAGGGGTGTAACGATTTGATCCAACTGTGATTAAATTTGATTCCAGGTCTGTAAGCAAAGATTTATCATATTAAAAAATCTCACATCCAGCCTGTATTGGATTCATTTATTCAAAGCATTCAGGTCCATGAATGTAAATAGTCTATTAGCTAAATATCAGGCACATTGTTGGCTCGCTGGCTCTCCTGACATGTGAGCCAGTTCTGTCAGCTGAGAGAAGTGAGCGACATGACAAATCCAAACAAAGGTTTAAGGGTGGATTGATCTACCTGGCTGTATGCCGAGTCTATGGTAGCACTTGAAAATAAATATCCTACTGTGACTTTGACAGATTTTGGTTTTAATTAACAGCCCCTCGATAGACCTGGCTCTCCAGCAATGTCTTGTAAGAACTCTAGGAATCTCATTTCAGACACAATGACATGATAGTGACATTAAGACTTTGTGTTGACATAAGAAGAAGATGACAAAGGAAATATGCATGACAAACAATAGACAGGGTTTACAGCGGTGCTGGTAGCTTTGTGCGGCTCTACTTAGTGGCGCGTTCCATTTGCCTCAAAGATCAGAAGTCTGCACGGGAATGACGTCACACCCGATTTGACCTCATTCCAAGGTAGACAGAACTTCCTTACTTGTAAACAACATGGTATTTTGCGCATACAACCACGATAGCAACATGTCCGCAGATAGAACTTGAACAGCGCTGCTGATTTAATGAGACACAGACATAAGTGCTCACGAACAGTGCATCACTACTGATTTCACTCCTGTTGATGTACAGAGCAGCCATCTTGGATTTTGAAGTCAGGGTCAGAAAGTCTTGATACTTGATACAAAATGCTACTGAGGATGGTGGGAATGTTGTTGCACGTGTTTGGTCACAAATTAAAGTATTGGACAAATGAAAAATTTAACCTAATGATGGAGCTGGATGAAAGGTCAGGACCACACTATGAAAGATGACCTCATGATGACGAGGAGGATCATCAAGGTCAGCAGGATTCATTGTCAAGGAACCATGAATATCTGTACAACATTTTGAGTCAGTCCATCTAATACTTGTTGAGATATTTCAGTCTGAATCAGAAAGGCGGACCAACCCGCAGGCCAATCAACAGACCAGCTGACCCAATAGAGCCACACCAGCAGCACTGGCATGGCTAAAAAAGACCAACAAAGATTTTTGCTGTTTAGGTTTTATTAGAATTGTTAGGTGTATTTTACAAGACATACAGTCCATGTTACAAGTGATGCTGTCACCAAATTTAACATTATGTCACAGAGCTAAAAGATTCATAATGTATTTTTTCAGTTTCTCTGTGAGATGAGTGCTCCTCATGCTGTGATGGGTGTGTTTGTATACACTTCTGTAAAATGTTGACATGTATGACATCTGCTCCTCCGCCACCTAAGCTGCAGCATTCCTGTTTAGTTCCACTCCATCCAGGTGTTTGTGTCTCTTGCGTCATTGCCTCATCCTCTAAACCCGACCACTTTGACATCAAAGCAAGCGGTGTGTTGTTCCCTCTCCACGCTGAGCAGAGGAGTCATGGGAGAATGACCCTGCGAGAGGCTGGTCCGGCCCCAGGACGAAGTGGAGCCACCTGAGAGGAGCGGTCAGTGCATTCCTCTGTGACTCTGCACTGTAAAGGCTGAGTGGCCATCACATGTGTGAGAGAGAACTGGTTTCACGGTCATGTAAACCTCACTGGATGTGTCAAACTTAAGTAAGCAGATGGTAGCAAGTCATATGACCAAAGACATAAAATATTAGTTCAGAAGTGAAACATTTTTAAAGAAAAAGGTTGAAAATTTGGGAAGTAGATGTATTCACTTTCTTGCTTAGAGTTAGATTACTTGCTATCTATTTGGTGCCCAGGCGCTGTACAGCAGCTCCCCACTGCTCCTAATACAATATTGAGTTCAGTGCAGAGACTGACTTTGACTGTATGATTGTATGATCACAATAAAGGTTAAACATGAAACTACCATATGCAAATCTTGGTCAGGACCCATTGCCAGGAAACTAGGGGCGACTCTAGAGGCCAGTGAACTGAAGCAAACCACTGGATATTATGCAAAGGTGTGCAGTTTGTACCAATGTTCGTGAAATGGCCTTTTCTTTTCCTTTGATCCTACATAACGTTACTGCAAATTAGAAATGATTCGCTACAAATTAGCAAGACAGCAGTGTAGGATGTTTCCAAGCAATGCACAAAAGCTATAGTCACATGGGCATTCCTGTGGACACTCATTGGAAAGACTGGGTATAGACTCCAACAAAATCTTATTGTCAACTATTGGCAAGAAAGCAGGTCATCATATCTTCTGAAGTGTGGAACTTTGTCTAGAATCCTTGGTGAGAATGACTCCAGCCATTTTGGTGGAGTGCACTGCTCTTCAGAGTCACTTTTGAATCAAACAGTGTGGCCACAGTGATATCTTGTGCATTGATTTTTTTTGTGTTTGTGTGGCAAGACTCATATCATGGTGCTTAGAATAGCAAAACTTTAATCAGCTGGGTATGGCATTAAATCATTAGTTGCAAGAAGTTATTAGCCTCAGTCTTAATGTGGGTCACGATAACAAACCTGTATATGTCAGGACAGTCACTCAGAGTCCTTTCTTTAAGGGTCAGTGTGTCTGCCCTCTGCTCTGTCCAATTGCATACCTGAACTGACGCTGTAAGTAATAAAGTAGGACCTCCTTTGATCTGATGTCCCACCCAGAGGCTTCTCCCTCCGAGCAGACAATACTCTAATTCATTACTGGACCTGCCTCTTCAAAGCTCCACCACTCTGCACTGGGAAACTCTAAACTTAGGCCCCAGACAGGCTCTTTTAAACACCCACTCACCCCCTGGGCACTGAGGTGTTGGCTGGATGAGTCCACATAAGTCACGGTGGCCTGCACATATCCCCTCCTTAGCCCCGCAGCACCACACCTATCCCCCTCAGGTGACAGGTGGATTATTGGGCATTGGTATTTCTGCATTCTCCTGCCCAGCCATAAGCACGCCCGCTTACCGTGGGAAAACGTCACTTCAGATCTGCAGGGATGCCCTGCAACTTTCTATCAGATTGTTACTGTGAACCTTTGTGAGATCATTTCCAGATAAAAATCAAAGTAAATTCATTACATCTCTTAGCGCCGCTTCTCCTTGTATCATGTGTATTCAAAGCATCCCTTTACACTGGCATGTGTTTGTTGTTGCAGTGTAATCCCTTGTTATGACCCCAGATGGGCTGAATGGCTGGTTGGGCATTCAGGAGACCATTGAGCCACTTGACCAAAGCACAAGTAGTTTGACTTGTTTAGGAAACAGGATCTGTTATAAAGTGTTTGTGTTTGTTGCTGAGCTGAAACAGTATTAATTTTGCCAGTGATCTCTCTTTCAGTATTCCCAAAGTGTTTTCATTCTTAAAGGCAGAATATGCAGGATTTGTTGGTAAATGCGCCACAAAGTTGATTGTTGAGTCTCATTTACAGGATACCAAATACGCACACTTTGAGTTGGTAAAATGTTTTATATGAGCCTACACACACTATACTGCCTACCATTTCATTGCTGCAAATAGTTTCATGCATTCTGACTGATGTTTTCAGACCGTAGATGTTGTGTAACTCATACTCAGCCCTTGAGACCTCAAAAACAGGGTGGATTTTGAAACAAAAGTGGTTTCCCGGATTCTGGGGGCTTTAAAATAATCAACATAACAACATTCATTTCAACAGAATTTTTCAGTTAAATACTTTAATTTCCAGTAAAAAACAAAACAAAACAGAATAATGGTTTGAAATTATGTGAATCTCTTGTGTGAAACTAAACTTCATCAGTTTTCAATAATTCAGTCATTTTTTGCTCATGCCGCTTAAAGAGATTTTACAAAATTGGTGATGCTTTCCTTTAAAATTTTCCAGAAAAAAAAAATGGAATTCCTCTTTTCAGAATGTCTGAAATTTGCCAGAGCATTTCTTTCTCCTAGTACTCTCTATTTCTCTCTGTGTGTCTCACAGATCAAGCATGAGCAAGCATGTCTCTTCTGCATCATGTGCATGCCAAGAAAAACATTTGGTGTAGTTGTATTGTTGTCCAGGTAAAAAAAAAAAAACAGTAGACTTTATGTGTTGTAGGGCTTATACACACTGTGCAGAGCCAGAGACAGGCTGTGATAACAAAAAGGGAATAAATGTGTCAAAGTTTGTCAAATATTGTGAGGAAAAAACAGGAGAATTGTGACACTGGGAGGAAACCAGGAGAGGGCAATGAAAGACACTGTCCATTCATAGAAACAAATAAATAAGCACAAAATAAATTAGATTTAGAGTTTTGTTAACTTTTGTTGAAATTATTTACCTTTCTTGCTTTTTTTTTTTTTTTTTAGAAAACGTGTGTACCTGATTTGTCAACTGTTGCAACTGAAAATCTTTTTGAAAAACAAATTTTGGGGGGATTTGAACTCTAAGATTCAGATTTATCTAAAGAAGAAAAGTAAATTATCTCAACAAAATATTATTAGTTGGTCTGTTTTTGACTTAAAAATTTGAGTTGGGCTCAAAACTCAAAAATCCATTGAAATAAGATGCCTTGAAATGTTGAGTTTTTTAGTGTTAACATGGCGGATGCTGCTGAAGTGGACCCATGGTCTATGTAGATATAAACAGCTCATTCTCAGGTTATGAAAATACATTGATTCTGGTGGTTATACACCAAGTATGTGGTCCTCCTAAATGTTACACACTTAACCTTTAAATGAAGAATTTTTCCCCCTTTAAAGTAGTGTAGTTGTATTCAAAACGCAGGGATAAATTTGCAGTAACACTGCAGATTAAAGTGTGACACCGTTATTGAAGTCACCATATAAACAGCAATATGCTCTTAACTTGTTATGCTGAAGAGCCGTTCACCCCCTGGGTGGTAAGAAGCTAAAACTGTCAGAAAAAAACCTGCACATCTCAGCATCTAATTTTTCTTCCTCTCGTTCTCTCTGACCCTGTTTACCCACCACTTGCCAAGTCTGATGTCAGCCCGCTGCACACAGGGTCCCCGAGCGAGTGTACAGTTTCTGTTTTGACACCCGGTCCTAATTACACATGTAAATGATTGATCACCTGGACTTGGCAGAGGCAGCAGAGATGGAAGTCCTTGTTACATGATGGCTCTGCGATTATGTCCAAGTTCAGGACAGTTTCTGCTGCCGGGAATGGTTGAAACAGATACCTGCAATGGCCCGAGAGCTGGGAGATTAAGTTCTGAGCACCCGCCATTTGGACCAAAGACTCTCCCTATTAGCAGTCCTTGAGGAGCGAGTTACACAGGTGCGGCTGGATATCTATGGCTCTTTGTTTGGTCTAATCCCACACAACTTAAACCAAGGCTCGCTGCCCGCACCTTTAAGCCGACTCTGTGACACCTGAGGGGCCTGGCCGCTGAAAGCAGAACTCAGCTACTTTTGTGAAATGTGATTTGGCTAATTGATTCTGGAGTGGCCAGTCAAGAGTGCCTGAGGGAAAAAAAATAGCACAGGGATGGACTGTGATGGAAGCTGC
Source organism: Lutjanus campechanus (assembly GCA_027495735.1). Classification (NCBI taxonomy): domain Eukaryota; kingdom Metazoa; phylum Chordata; class Actinopteri; order Lutjaniformes; family Lutjanidae; genus Lutjanus; species Lutjanus campechanus. Next base: position 10,163 of record JAJHUR010137649.1, on the reverse strand, counting down.
TTCCTTTATGCGTACAGGTGGTGAAATGAACCTGTTGCTACTAGAGCGCTCTCCTTTCAGGTACAAAATGATGCTAGATACAAAATACAGACATCTCAGCTCAAATGGTTAAGAAAATAAACAGTGACCTGGAGCCAGAAACCGTGTAATGCTTTCACAGATGGGGCGAGAACCTCTCTTTCCTGGTTCTGCCCGGCAACAGCTGTTGGTTCGTCTGTGCTTTGACTCAGGTATGGAGCCAATCTGAGGGCCAGGAGGGTTTTAACCCCAATCTTCTCTTCACAGCCTGGCACACATGAGCCGTGCAGCTGCACTTCCCATTGATCTGCTGGGCTGCCTGGATGGCTGGCTGGAGGGAGATAGATTGGAGGGGAAATGGCTTAATTGTCCTCACTCTCACTGCTGGAATGCAAATAGCCCTCCACCACTGGCCTCCTCTGTGAGGAGAGCCCCACGTTGAGAAACCAAGGTCCCATTCTTTGTGGTGAGGAGCAAAAGAAAAAAGTAGGTAATAAAACCCATGGAATCATCTCAGCGCTGTTTTCTATCTTTTTGCCATTGTCGTTGACTTAGTAGTAAGAGGCCCAAAAGGGTTTTCCTTCAAGGGCTGAGGTTCTACCCAGAACTATTTGCGTCTGAAGAACCCCTTTTAAAGAAAGAGGGTTTGTCAAAGGGTCTTTGTAATGGTTCTATGAAGAACCTTTTTCATACAAAGAACCCTTTTTGGAGGAAAGAGGATTGCTGAGGTCCTCTTTCATCAAGGGGTTCTCATTGCGTGGGTTCTAGATAAAAATCTTGTAATTTAAAAATAGAGTTCTTGGTAGAACCCCGTAAGTGAGTTATATAGATAAACCCCTAGAATATATAAAGGTTCTCAGTAGAACCCCATGGGTCGGTTTCAGATAAAACCCGTAGAATCTAATATCAATATAATAAGGTTCTCAGAAAGGTTTTTGATAAAACCTTTGGAATATAAACGTGTTCTTGGCAGAACCCTTTGGGTTGGTTCTAGATAAAACCCTTGTGATATAAAAAGATACTTAGTAAAACTCCCTGGATGGGTTCTACATAAAACCAATAGGGTATACAAAGGTTCTTGGTAGAATTGCTTGAGTCGCTTCTAGATAAAACACTTTGAATATAGAAAGGTTCTTGGTAGAACTCCATGACTGGGTTCTAGGTAAAGCCTTAGAATATACAAAGGTTTTTGTTAGAACCCCCTGGGTGTGTTTTTGACCACCTAGAAAGTGGAGAGGGCCTAGATGTAACTGCAAAAGAGAGCTCTGGGTGGAACAGTTATATTTTAATCTCTGTAGAACATCTCATAGGGGGTTATGGATGATTTTTTTTCACAGATGGTTCTAGGTATAAGCCTATATTTTGGGATCTAGCAAGCCAGGTAGGGTTCTAAAGGTTCTACCATGATTGAAAAAGGTGGGTCATTTTTATTTTTATAAATTTGATATGACCTGTTTCGTTTTTGTCCAATAAAGAAAAATGGCCGCCTCACAGGACGCCGTTACCATTCATCAGCCAGAGGTCAAACAGATAGACAGGTGAAGGGTCATGACTCATGTCGAAAAGGCGGGAGATGAAAGAGTTAAACGTTGAGGCGTATGTATCCTGTCTGACTTTGATCTCTGCCTCAGGTAGCTCTTTCATAGCCATCAATCTTGGCCAGGAGCTGATGGGAGGCTGCTCCCTCTGAGGACGGGCTTGCTCAGACTCAGACTGTCTCCGTGCCTTGACAGAGCGCTGGCATGGCATGTCAGACATCCACAGCGCACTGCAAGCCCACAGCCAAATCTGTGAGGTGATTCTCTTTTAATTTTCCACTTGTTATGATTTAATTCTTGCATATATCAATTCTGATCTTGATTTTTTTTAATTATCAAAATAAACTGGTGATGTAGGAGAAGAATGCGGACAGGCAGGGAGGCAGAGTGGGTGTGTTCTGGTGAGGTTCAAAGATGATATGAGCAACTCTCAGAGGCTTTGATGTTTCTTGGCAGGCTTCAGACAGCAACTGACAATCTGGTGATCTGGGAGCACCGGCCTTTTTAAATCCCTGGCCTGTACTGGCCCCAGTCGTCTCGCCCTCCAGTGACAAACGCTTTAATATGACAAGGTTAAACACCTGAAGCACTGCAGCAAAATGGTCACGACGAAGCCGGGGTCAAGGGAGCAAACTTAAAACGCCAGCCGGCTTAGTGGTTTACTGTGACTGTTGACTTATTCATGCTTGTTTTACACAACAGGTCTCGTCTTCGTTCGTAAATGTACTCTCAAGGAGGAAAATGTCAAAAAACTGGTGTTAATTTAAAAAAAAAAAATTACTGTTACCAATATTAAAACAATGTGTGTGAAATGCTGACTCTGCAGTTCTCTTCAGCTATATGGAACTTTATTGCTTTTTTGTTTAAGTTGTTTTCATTTTCAAACCAGCCACTGGTGCTTCTTAGTGACATTCCCAAGACTGTATAAATGGTGAGGTTGCCGTATCAAATATGCAGATCATAATTGAGATTTCCAGAACAGATGGATGCAAATGATCTGCTGTGGCGACCCATAATTAGAGCAGTCAAAAGAAGAGGGAGAAGTTTTGGTTTTCAGGCCCAAAACTTTACTGTTTTGGTTCAGTCTCACTGCTCTCAACTACATCTTCTTTTAGACACAACAGGATCCTGTCTCAGTAAAGAAGACAAACACCAGAGAGACAAAGTCAGCCACTAGCCTGTGAACATAGTGGAGCATTTAGCAGCTAATGAGAAAGATATTTGTTTCAGGAGTTGGTGGAGACCAAAAATGGAGCTAAAAGAGAGTGAATATTGGATGCACAGTCCTCAAGTGAAGATAAAGATGACTCTTAATGAATGATAATGTGGCTCAGTAACTCCTGGATATATAAGTAGCCAACTGCATTTGCTAACAACTTCAAAATATCAATTAACTGTCTCCTTATTCACTTACGAAAATGTTTAGTAAATTACCTCACATTTAAAAGTTAAAGGTCACTAAGTTTGCTTGTCACTGGTATTTGGAGAATAACGATGAGAGGCTGGGAAATTAAATGGTCACTGTCAACTTTCTTTGGCCTCACATGTCCATTATTTTCTTACATCATATTATTTACATTTGCTTTCTAGATCAAAGTACCTACAGTTTCTTATTAGCAGGTAAAAAAAATAATTTATCTTTATTTACAGTTCCAAATAAGTCCTATTAGAGAGATTTGTGAGGAAAAAAAAGAATGAGAAATTCAAGGAAAAGTGAGAAAGAGTCCTTGAACTTGTCCAAAATTTTAAATTTGCCTGCCTCCAGAAAACTAAATGCTGTCTGTCCGTGCACTTGTCAGTTCTGAGATTTTGGGCCATTTTTCTTCCATAACACTTCTATAATACACATTCAGGTGTTTATTTCAGTTCAGATGTCTGTTCTGCAAATGTATGCATATCTAATTATGAAACAGCTCATTTGCATATTCAATCAAAATTTCAGAAACTTGTAATACAAAACACAATTATCTTAATATAGGTAATCAATTGTGGAAGTTTCATGGAGATAAGTCTATTCACCTGTGGTGTCTTGCCGTAAACATTTGCATTTACAGTGTACCGAGGAATTCTCCCACGTAACATGCTCCCATGCTGCATGATGTAAAGAAAAACAAATGATATACAATAGACACATATCTTCATATCAGTTTGGCAAGTTTTTCTCTGAGAGACGCTGTCATTTGATAGGCAGCACGGTGCAGGCTGAGTGCCGCAGGGCCATTGTGTCCTATTGTAGGTCACAATGGAACTTAACACTTGACAGAGCCAGGGCTTGTTGTCAGGAGCTGAACTTGATCCCGTCAAGTTGTTCCCATTGAAGAGCTATAAAGAAAGGGCTTTGACCTCATGGCTGTGCAAGCTCTATATCAGGCCAAATATTAACTCTCTATTCATGTATAATAAGAGAGCTACTGTAGGTGACGGCACTTTGCTGGAAACCTGTTTTGTTTCTTTTCTAAAATTCTCATGAGATCCATTTTTTATGTCGGATAAGAGGATGTAATGGTGGAAGATTGTGTGTCCACTGTCACTTAACCTGGCAACCCTTCACAGATGACCCTTCCTGCTGCTGCCTGGACAGATGTCCTTGTCATCCCCATCACCTCTGGCATCTCAAAGTGACGCTTGCCTCACACACTGTTGCCCTGCAGACCACAAAAGGGGGGGTTCACATTACCCAGAGGGGCAGGTAACCTCAGATGGATAATCCTTAGACCTGGTAAACCGGTCTTTTAACAGGACCTACTGTCTTAACCTGCCAACACTGAACCATGTGTCATTGTGTGTTGATTGGGTGTGCATGTGTGACTCCCCGTGGGCAAGTCATTGTCCAGCATGTTCAGTATTTCCACCTCCGTCTGTCAGCTCATCTGCTCTCAAGAAAGAGAGGGAAAACAAACAAAAAAAAAAATCATCAAACCTCTTCACTTCGTAAATGATTTTCTTGTCCAAACATCTGCAGCTTGTTAAACCTATACGCCTTTCTACTGGCTTTATACGGGCATTGTGAATATTTTTATTGTTTCTAGAGGAGATTTATGGCCTCAACACATTGTCTGTGTAGTCTTCATGCTTTATTTTCTTCTTAAATGGTCTTAGTAGATGTTCTTTGAAATACTGCAGGAATGGAACATCAGATGCCTCCTCAGATGCTTGTAAACAGACACACTGTACAAAATCATACAAAAAAAATTAGTGGAATAAACTCTTTTCCCATGAACTCAGTGTAAATATACAAGCTATATTTATTCAATTTAATTAAATTTACAGTCTTTTTAACATGAAATAATGAGTTGAATGAATGTAATGTACAGAGTTCAATCAACTCATTAAATTAAGTTTGAAGAGTTCTTCGTTCAGCTTTTCTCAAGTACAACTGAATTAATAGTTAATAAAGTTAATAAAGTTTAATTAGGAAAGTTTTATTTGTTTGGAGTCATTACAGAATTACCTCAATTTGTCTTTTAAAATTCAGTCAACTTTTAAGGAAGCCTGCACACTAACTTTTTTTTTAAGTTAAAACAATCATTTATTTTTTCAGTGCACTTAAGACCTCATAAACATTTCTCGCCCAATGTTATGTTTTAGATAACGAAGTAATAGCTACACAGTAGCGTGGTGATAACACATGATAACACAGCAACATGAGTGTGGGAGTCACAAGCGTGCCCACAATGCATCCTGGTACATGTAGGCACTGCTGCACAGCTCCATGAGCAGAAAAGCTCATTTGTCTTGATCACTGCAGCGCACACAGAGGAATTTATTGCTTCAGTTGACTGCACTTACCATCAACAATGACTGGACATCTGCTTGAAAAGTGCATTTAATTTTGAGTTTAAACAAATAGTTTGTTTTTACAGTGCAGTTAAAAAAAAACAGAGGTTCTGGCATCCCATGATGCCACTCCCCCAGCTGTTTTGACCTCAGATGAACTCATGTGACATCTCAGCCACCATGCAGGCCTGGCAGGATTCTCACACAGAGACAACTGTCTTTCTCCTCCAGGCGCTGCCACCCTCTTGTCGCGCCTCTGATCCATGCCAGCTTCCAGCTTTTGTTTTCCTGCCCGCCTCCCCTGGTACTGGGGGCAAGATTTACAGTGGAAAAATATAGTATATTTTTCTCCCCCCATGTTGAGCTGGTGAGTCTGGAATGTGTGTTTGGGCAAGATTTTGCGAGGAGTGTGAAAAAACAACAGAGCTGTAAACACCGAGGGTAGACCCAGACTGGCTTCTTTGTTCCAGATGTGGAGCAGGCACTCACTATTAGTGCAGCTCCTGCAGCCAAAGCGCTGGGTTGAAACCCAATACACTGCCACTACTGTCCCACTGTCTGCCTGTCCATCAGCTAGGCTCTGCTGCATAGTGTGGACAGGTTACTGCGTGAATCTGCACCATTGAGAAGAAGCTGTGTGTGTATGTGTGAGTGTGTGTGCCAGCGCCCGCAGTCAGAATTGGTACCAAATGCGCATTTGAGCCGCAAACAGACGACTGAGGAAGGTTAGAGAGAGAAAAAATCAACAATGTATAATTTAGACATATGACCGCCGCTCTCTACAAATGAAGCCATTTAAATCTGATGCCCCGTGTGCCCCGGGCTCAGGTTGCACCAGAATGGTGGCTTATAACGCGTATTACGGTTAAAGGATTCCAGATTTTTTTTCACCGACTTGCCAAGGCCTCTATATTCAACCAATCAATTAAAAGTTTAAGTCTAACAGTCAGCGGCAGTGGGCGATGTTGCTGTCATCCGCTGTCTGGCAACAATTATGCCAATGATGAATTCAAAGCCGAGCCAAAAGACCAGACACACTCCGGCATTTCCCACGCGATACTATTCACTTTGAGTCACTTCTAGGAGATGCAAATGTTTGTGTATCTTTTTTTCTTTTTTTTAAATTTCTCTTTTAATAATCGATTTCATTATCGATCTATTTTCTTGTTGTTCGATCCATTTTCTCTTCTTTTTACTTGTGCCAAAATGGTGACAAACGCCTGATTAATTACGTCGATTTAATTTTGCTTTCAACTCCACAATGTGACTCTCAGTTCTAATTGGCCAATAAAAACCTGCGCTTTGAAGATATTCCAAAACAATGCAGAACATGCGTGGTGTGATCATCAAGGTTAAATGACCGGAAAAAGGAATGACATTCATGAGAATTAAAAAAAAAAAAAAGAATCTCACTATACTTTCTTTCATTTCGTTTGTCTTGTCTGTAGTAAAAATGTATAAACGTGGCAGGGTGAAGTAAATTTTTTAACTCGGTGGTGTAAAAACCTTGTTTGAAAAATAAAAATATAGAAAGAAAATGTAAAGGAATTAAAACAGTTCGAGCTAATTGTTAATAAAGACTAAAGATTTTTTACAAAAACTTAATATTTTCACAAGTAAACAGCACTTGAGTATTAGTATTTTAATTACAGTCTAATTTTTACAGGCAATAATGGAAAACGTATACAATCCATACCTCAAATACAGTAATTTTTTAAATTTTAAATTTTAAAAAGTGGAAATTAAGAAATGTTTATTACATTTAAATCTTAGCATTGGAAATAGAAAAAAAAGGACATGCATTTTCATAAGTGCTCACCACAAATCAATCAAATTTATAACAACATAATAGGAACTTCTCACCTTGAATCTGTCAAACACCATTAATAGCATGTAATTATAGTTGATGTTTATTTTATTGGTAAAATTTTAAACTAAAAATCCATAAACACAATAATGAAAAAAAAACAGTCAATCTAATTTATTGCAGACACCTATATTATTTAATATAATGAACACTGAAATTACAATAGAGATTAATTGAACTAAATTACATGATAAGTAACAATGCAATAAATAGCCTATTTTTTTTAAATAAGCTTAGCCAGTGTGTAAACAATCAGATCTGGTTTTGCCAAGAACTTCACACGAGTGATGTTGATCATGTAACACTGCTGAACTCTCTGGGCCCTCACAGGCTGCCAGCACAGGCGCAACACACACACACACACACACACACACACACACGCACATCAGCAGCAACGTGGCTGCACTTGAGGAATGAGACGCCGGCCTGGCCGTGCAGATATTAGTGTTCCATCCTGTGTGATGGCGCCTGGAGGAAAGATTAGGCCGTTCATCCTCTGCACTGCTCCGGCTCCTCCTCTGATCCCTTCTCTTTCCTGAGGCACAAAACAGTCATAGATAAACATAAATCCTATTGTTTGCATTGGCTTTGTTGATGTAAAGGATTGGGAGAACGGCTGCCTTGTACAGTGGTAATGACAGACACCTGCTCACAGTGAGGGAAACTGAGAATTTTCATATAGAAGCCAAGAAAGGAAGTGGTGGGTCTATATGGGCAGAATATTTGCATCCAAAAGTACAAAAACATACATAAAAAACAAACAATATATATCACAGAAACTATGATACATATATTTGTTTTTTATTTGATTTTAAATTTAGCAAAATTTGTTTTTTTAATTTAGGTATTTTCATGTTTTAGTAAGTGTATTTTCTTATTACATTCCACCCCTGCTAATGAGACAGATATATTTTGGTTGGTGGAAACAAAAACAGAGCTAAGAGAGGGTGAATATTTGTCTTACAGGCATCAGGTGAACACAAACCTGATTCTTAATGAATGCTAATTGCTTTTTAATGCTTTGTTGATGCAAAGGTTTGGGAAATCCGCTGCCTTGTACGGTGGCAATGACAGAAACCTGCAAGGAAATTCAGAATTTTCATATAAAAAGCAAAGAAGGGATGCATATGGGCAGAAGATCTGCATCCAAGAGTACAAACACATACATAAACATCATATCTAGTTTTCATTTGGTTATAAATGAGGTATTTTCTCACAGTTTCTCACAGCTTGTCCACACTTTCTGGTGGGATAATTGTGTGAAAGCACACCTCAGTTTAAGATTCTTAAAGTGGACTAAAAGTGTAGTACTCAAGTTAAGTGCAAGCAGCACAAATATTTACTTAACTACAGTACTTGAGGAAATTTACTTAGTTACTTTCCTCCACTGCTAATAAGAATGATATTTTTTTGGTTGATGGAGACCAAAAACAGAACTAAAAGAGAGTGAATATTTGAATTATATCATCATCATACGTCATCAGGTGGACACAAACATGACTCTTAATTCTTGCTAATGTTGCTTTGTTGATGTGGAAAGTATTTGGAAGACAGTGGACACGCTTATAGTGAAGGACATTCAAAAGCTAATCTGAATTTTCACATGAAAGCAAAGAGGGGAAGCGCTGGGTCCATATGGGCTGAATGTTTGCATCCAAATGCGCAGAAACATAGATTAAAAAGCCAATACACATCACTGAAACAATGATGAATGTATCTGGTTTTCACATGGTTGTAAATGAGCAAAAGTGTGTTCTTTTTTTGTAGGCATTTTAATGTTTCTCGCTCATTCCCCACAACTTGATTCTGTGATGAATTTCTGGTGGGATTATTGTGTGAAACCACACTTCAGCTTCAGACCCATGGAGTGGAGTAGTCTTCAAGGGGACACAAATATTACTTTTAATAAATATTAATGCTGCACTGTCTTTGTTTATGCAAAAGGATTGGAAAAGACACCTGCTTAAACTGATGGAAACGCAAAAGCTAATCTGACCTTTCAAATAAAATCAAAGAAAGGCTGCAGTGGGTCCATGTGGGTTGTATATTTGCATCCAAAAGTACAAAAACATACATAAAAAGTCAATATACACCACTGAAACTATGATGAATATATCTGGTTTTCATGTGGTTGTAAAATGACCAGAAGTGGGTTATTTATTCATGTTTCTCACGGCTTGTCCACACTTTGATTCTGTGATGAATTTCTGGTGGGATAATTGTGTGAAACCACACCTCAGTTTCAGACCCATCATAGCGCACTGCTGAAATGGGACATGTGGGTCTTTATTCGTGTCTATTATGTGGTGAGCTGAGCCTGCGATAATAAATCCTGGCATCCTGTCGGGGTCGTGGACTGTCAGTCTGAGTCTGCAGGCCTCGGCTTGGGCCCCAGCAACAGAGGGTTACTTGTAAAACATGATGTGCCAGTGGGGAAGATCACAGCCGCTGCAGTTGCCTGGGAATGTGCTCTTGGTTTGTACACAAAGAATGCTGTCACTCTACATCAGAGCTGCATGATGGACAAACTCGACTGGTGTGTATGTGTGTGTGCGTGAGCGCGCGCAGACAACACACACCTATGTGAGACACACCTCTGCAGACGTATGCCCATGATCCGACGCCAGTGAGTCTGGGCTGCATTCAGGAGTGTGACTGTTTTTAACATCATCCCTTTGCGTGTATTAAGCACAGCCCAGTGAGGACTCATACCTGCCCTATGACTGCAGGGCTCGCCTTTGTTCTTCACCCCTAATACAGACATAATTACAAGCCTTAAAGAGCCTCCTCACCTTGCTTTCTCTCTTCCTCTCTTTCCTCACACACCTCTTGTGCCCACACCTTAGATTTGCACGGTTTTGACAGATATGCACGTCCAGGACTCAATCCCCTGCTTTCAGCTGCTGAAGTGTCTCACAACAGAGCTGCACAAACATGGACCCACAGGCCTATGTGTTTTCAAA
>JAJHUR010137648.1:3626-21222 GCA_027495735.1 Lutjanus campechanus | reverse complement strand
TTTAAAAAAAAAAAAAAAAACCAGCGCGGTTTGGCAGTGTTTTAATCTAGACAATGTAGATAATGCTGAATGTAGACTGTAACATAATAAGCTGATATATAATCACCAGACCGGAGAAATGTGACCACATAAAGCACAGACACGGATATAAACCTGTAAGCGGAGCTGCTGCTGCTGCTAGCACTGCTAATGTTAGCCACACTGTGTAGCAGACTGGCAGCTAACGTCAGCACCGGGTCGTTTACCTGTAGACTCCGTGATCCTCTTCGGTCTGAAACAGTGAAGCATTTAGTGAGTTTCTGTAATGTTTTGTAATTTAATGTGTTTGGTTTGTATTGCATATTTAGCACGCATAGCGCACATTTCAGCATCATTTAAAGTACGATTTGGCGATTGTTGACTGTGATTAACGGCTTCAAATGGCTCTTAATATGCACAGTATTTTTTTCCGACAGTGTTTAACATTACAAATTAATAAATTCTGCTCAATTTTAACTGCTTTCTGACTGTTTGCTTAGTGTTAGACTAATTGACTAGTCCGCATTAAATTTTGTGTTTAATCGACAGGGAAATTAGTCGCCAGGAACATCCCTACTGTTTATTGCCCTGTGTCTCCATTTCTCATTTCTAATTTTCTAATTAAACACAACTAAGTTACAGACGCATTGCAAGCAAAGACCCTTTTAAACCCAGCAATGATATCATCAGCCATCCTGATGTTTCACTGTGGACGTCGTCATATACCAGCTCAGGAACGTCTCCAAACCCTATTTGGTGGTGCATTGCGAGGAGCCAGCTTTGGTTTGAGCATCTGATTAGGATACCTCCTGGAAAACTTCCTTTGAAGGTTCTCCTGGCACGTGCAACTGGGATGAGCCTCAGAACTAGAGGGGTTTCATATCTCATCTGGCCTGGGAACACCTCAGATCCCCCAGGAGGAGCTGGAAATTGTTGCTGGGGAGGGGAACATCTGGAAAAGCCTGCTTAGCCTGCCACCACGATTCAATCCCAGATAAGCAGAAGGAAAAAAGATGGATGGATGTATTTCTATCTATTTGACCTAAAGTATACATGCTGACTGTTGACTGTGTTATTTCAATAAATCTAAGGTCAAAACTGAAGAAGTTGTTGTTCTGTCTTTTGGAAAAAACAATGTGTGAATTTGCTAGCTTTCATGTGTTGTATTACAGTAGGGGTTCTTAGAGTTTTGATGATTGAATGCCAATTTAGGGAGTCATCATGTGATTTGGGGCCACGCACGAAAAAAAAAACCCATGGACTTATCATAGGAGTTGTGATTGGTCTCGTAATGGCGTTTAACATCAAAGTCCTTGAGCATTGAGTTCACCTTTTTGCAGATCCATTTTTCTCCTCAACTATACAGCGTTTTTTGCCTTGGTGGCTGTTCCATCTCAATTCCACATGAAACAGTTGGACTGTGTTGTCCATTGAAATTCAGCATTAGTGTGAGGATAGGGACCTCAGGGACACACTGGTTTGGGTTGGACGACTATGAATGAAATGATTGGGTCTTAGAGGATACTTTAATTTGCAAAGCAGGGAGATTACAACATTGGATGTTTGTCGTTCTGAAAATAAAACATTGAAAATATCTATAAAACTCAGCAACAAATCTGGTGAAACAGTTCCCAGTTTAGGTAATGTTACTTGAATTCACTGTTTGCATTCAGGGAAGCAAGGTTATAACTGTAACCAAACTCACGTTTACTCATCAAGCAGGTAAGCCAGTGCATCTACTGACGCAGCAATAAATTGCAAATACAAAAATATGTGCATAATAACAGAAAATAAACATAGAATAGAATAGAATAGAATAGAATAGAAATACTTTATTAATCCCCAAGGGGAATGCTCTACAGTCAAATAAACAGGAGCAGATTCTTACCTTATTCACTCACGCACACAAATCAACAAGGGAGAAATAAAAAAGGTTCATTATCCCTGCAGAGCTGAGCTGTTGGTGTCCTGAAGCCAGTGCGGAAATGTGCAGATATGTGCGTGTTGCACGGGTCCATGCGCAAAGGGGCTTTTGTACAATTAGCATGATGACAGAATGTAATTCCCACGACACTCTCAAAGCTTTCTTTGAGTTGTCATTTCTCACCTGACTGATGCTTGTCAGGCTGGATGCAGGTTAATACAGTAGCTGACTGGTAGGGCTGAACAATTAATCGAAATTTTGTTGAAAACACAATATGGTCTACCACAAATTTTAAATCGCAATATTTGTTAAAGGCAAAATGTGTCTCAAACTACCAGTTTAGATTAAATATTGTGTTGCTGCAGAGGTGTCCTGGCTTGTACATAATTTTCTAGCCACTGGAAAACATCTTTGTTTGGCACAGATCTCTGAAAAAAACACACCATAATCATTTTAATGTTTTTCAATGAAAATGAGAATAATGATGTAAAAAAAATCAAATTTTCTCTAATGTCGCAAATCATATTGCAATTGCAGTATCAGTCTAATTTCCTCAAAATGGCTCAGCCCTAATGACTGGTTTATTAAATGTAGGCTATTGAAAGTGAAACATTGTTGCTTCTTGGACAGGTTGTCGTCGTAAGTGGGAATTGGTTCTCAACTGAATTATCTGGTTAAATAAAGATAAAATTAAGGGGCCGTATAAAACCCCAGTCAGGGATCCCTGAACAGTCCTGAGCAGACAGTTTTTGGGCGATCAATGTGTTTGTATCGGGGCGTTGCAAGTTAAATGTGCCCCTGCTATTTTAGGACGAACGGCAACCTGATTGCTGTGGAAGGTCACGACTCGCAAAGGTTGACAACCTCTGATTTAATCACTGAACAGATCGCGTCGTCGACTGATTAATTGGTAAACTGAGTGATTTTTTTTGCAGCACTGACTTGCATGCGAGTGTCAAGTTGTACACTTGTACTGTATGTGCGAGGGTGTGAGTGGGTGTTTGTGCGTGTAGGTACTGTATCTTGTGCTTGTGTGTTGGTGTTATCTGGGCAAAACTGAGGATGTGCCTGTTGCCACACAGAGGGAGATTTTTTTTTTCTCCTCTAAACCTGAATAAAGTATAAAGCCACACACACCTACAGTTAAATCCACACACACACTCTCACACACAGAGATGGAAACAGTGAGATAGATCTTTTTGAAGTACAATTTCATCCTCTCTCCTTCCCACTTTTCTCTCTTCTTTGTAGCGGTGGAGGGAGGGGAGTTAAATCTCTGCGGGCCGTGCTTTATGTGTGTGTTGGCCAGAACTGAGAGCTTTTTGTCAAACTAAGGGACAAAACTAGAGCCACAATATAGGTTTACACGCATACACACACACACACACACCTACACACACGGAGGTGGTGGTGGTGGTGGTGGTGGTGGTGGGGGCAGAGAGACAGGAGCTGACAGCTGATTCTCCATGTGTGTTTATGAGGGCTTTGATGTTTAATGTGTCACGTTCTTTGATGCCCTCTGTGGAAGGGGTGTCAGAGCATGTATCCGTGTGTGTGTGTGCGTGTGTGTGTGTGCACGTGTTTGTGTGTGTTTGTGTGTGTGTGTGAAAGAGAGACCTTGTGAGAAGGCTTGATATTTGTGTCTGTCTTAGCTTCTCTCCCAAGACTCTCACTCCTTTTTCCACCTCTTTTCTGCAGCAGGTATCTCAATCTCGCTCACACGACTGGAGCATTTGTCTCCTTCTCACTCTCCACCCTTCAGCCTTTTCTTTTCCTCGCCTGTCTACTCCTCCTCCTCCCTCTCCTCTCCTCCCCTCTCTCCTCTCCTCTCTTCTCTCTGGTGCATGGGCTTGTGTTGCTGTCTATTTGTTGTGTCCCCAGGGGCAGACTCAGCTTACACTTTATGCAAACATACATTCTGCAATCATTAGCAACTTATTTCACACTCACTTTGGGTTCCATTCTGTTTAATAGCTGCTTTGGTTTTGGTAATGCTTACTGCTGCCTCTTTCTCTCACACTGACCTCCTGTTTCCTTCCAATACTGAGACTAAATGATTTAACTGTACATGGCATTTTGAATTAATGCTGTAAAATTCAGAGCCACAGTTTATAGAGGATGTCCTCTGACTTCAAATGAGACTGCTGCAAAATGACACCATGTCTTTTGCAGTCTGTGTGCCACAGAACAATCACATTCGGCATTAAAGGGATAGTTCTGAGCATTTGAAGTGGGGCCATATGAGGCACTTAGCAATAGTCAGTGTATTAGCAACAGTAGATGCCAGGCAGCACAAGGTTTTTTTAGCCACTTAAAAAAGGTCCATCTAAAAATAAAACACTCTCAGTTTAAGTGTATGCAATATTGAGAATATTTTCTAGTTAAGTCTGTTTATATATCACATTTAAAAACAACAGGTGTTGAGCCAAAGTGCTTTCCAGTCAAGGTAAATGGACTAGTATACAGCTCAGCATACTGTAGGTGATCAAATGAATAGATAAAAAGGTGAAATGCCTGAAGTCAATTTTTCCTCGCTCTCGTACAAATTGTTTGATGCATTACTGGTTATCAAACAACAACAAAGACTGAAGTTAATTGTCATGTTTAATCTTGGGCTGCAAAGTATATAAATACCATAAAGTAGTGAAAAATATCTATCCTACTTTTTCAAAGTCGAAAGTCATGTCTTTAAATGTCTTGTTTTGGCACAGATATTCGTTTTAATATAATAATAAAATTGGGAAAGAGGGAAATCTCCTTATTTGAGAGGCTGAAACAGGATTTTCTGCCATTTTTAAATGAAAAATTACTTTAACAATTAATCAAAATAGTTTAATAACTCAATTCTTTTTTATCATTTGTCAGGTCAGGCAGGTGAGTTGCCAGATTTAATAGACTGACATGATGTTTTACTTGCCCCGGGCAAACTGGCAAGCCTTGTTGTTGAGCCCTGGATACAATAATACAATGTCAGCAATAATACAAAGACAGCCAAAAAATATAATAATGCAATAGTACAGAGAAGGTAAGACTTGAAATGGAAAAGTGAAATGGTAAGTTTAAAAATGAAAACCTAAGACAATGACATGATAAAATCAGAATCTGAGTAATAAAATCAGAGGTTAGATGAAGTAGAGGCATAAAAGAATAAAACCAGAAACAGAGGAACTCGATAAAACTCATACTGCAGACTCAGAATGAACCAAATGTTAGAGAAAAATGGTGGGATTTAAAATTGTAAATGGAGGAGCAAGATCTACTGTAATGTGTGATGCCAGAGCCCAGGGGCAGTAAGAGAAAATTGTCACCTTTGGTTTTAAGGTTTTAAAGAGATAGCTCACACCATAATCGCCTGGCCACTAGTGCTAGTTATCCATCTGGATTTTTTTGGTGTGAGTTGCAGAGTTTTAAAGGCATTGGCCGTAGAGAAGTCTGCCTTCTCTCGAATATAATGTAACTAAATGTCTCTTGGCTTTTGGGGCTCAAAGCGCCAAAAAATTACATTTTAAAAATTCAAAAGCAGTGTCTCTTCAAAAATCATGACCCAGTTGTGAGCAGTTTCAAGTAGGTACTACTTTCCTTCTGCAGTAGAATCTACCAGAACTCTACTTTCTTTTCTACTACTAAGACGGATAACTACTACGGGCAGGGGAATTGTCCCTTTAAAAACAAATAGTAAGATTTTGAAATCAATTCTGTATTTAACTGGTAGCCAACGCAGGCGAGCAAGGACAGGAGTAATGTGTTTTCTTTTCTTTGTTCCAGTTAGAAATCTGGCAGCTGCTTTTTGAATCATTTGGAGCTGAGAAAGGCTTGACTGGGTCAAAACCTCATACAGGGAATTACAATAATCGAGCCGGGAGGTGATAAAAGCTTGTACAACTGTTTCCAAGTCCTGATGAGATAAAAACGGTTTTAATTTGGCTAAGAGTCTGAGCTGATTAAAGCTGCCTTTCACAACACTACTAACTTGTTTCACCACTTTGCTTTGCCATCAGACAGCCTTTTCTGACGGGAAAACTGCCATTATATAATCCAAATATCGCTCTCTTCCAAACAACCAAACTCCATAGGCGAAATCAGTCATTTTACCTCGCACAACACGGGAGCAGCTGGTCTATCGCTGCCTCGATCTGTCCTTATTTATCCTTTATTTAGCCAGGACGGTTCCATTAAGATTCTAGATCTCTTCCTCCAAGAAGTCCTAGCACATACAGTTTCACATAAAAGACAATTTCACAGGTTAGAAAACATACAGTACATAAAAAAACAACACAAGGGAGACAGTAAAACATACAGGCCATATCATATTTCACCACAGGTCAAGGACTTTGTAAAGCAGCAACATGTTTCTTTCAGGGCACTTTGTAAAAGACCTTTAAAGGTATTCAAACATGGCAGTACTTCTAAAGAAAAGGTATTTTGCAGCTCATTGCATGCCCAGGGTGCAATAAAAGAGAAAGTAGCATATTGAGGCAGCAGCATAGGCGTCTGAGCAAATATTTTTATTTTAATTTTTCTGTTTGCCAACAGAGGCTGGTAACAAGTTGAGGCGACAAAATCCAAAATGTGAAGTTTGTACAGAAATACAGTTTATATTCATGGATTATATTGAAGCTGAATTAACAAGAGGACTGTCAACATACAGTGTGACGCCTTTTATCTTGTGTTTCTAGAGTGATGTGTTTTTACGGATACATAAGAAATGATGATAGAAATATATCATGTTTCTTAAAGGGAGTTTGGTGTAATATTTTCCCTGGAGAACTTTTGTTAACTCAAAAAGGTTTTTTAACATTTTGTCACCACTACAAAAGAAAAAAAAACCTCCCCTTGCCTGGCACTTAACTTGCACCCCTACTATTAACTATAACTATGCACCCATAGGCAGCAGCAGACCATCAGCTCCTGTGTTGTACGAGGAAGAATGACTAATTTCACCTATGGAGTTTGGTTTGGAGAGAGCAATATTTGGCTTATATAACAGCAGCTTCCTGTCAGAAGCAGCTGTCTGACAGCAAAGTAAAGCAGGGAAAATATTCAAAATATACCGTACACTTAAAAACGGTCCTAATCCTTTTGTTGCTGATGCCATGCACAGCAGCTCATTGCTTAGCTTCTCTGCTTCACCAAACTGACTATTGATACACAACCCCACTTCTAATAATCCGAAATATCCTTTTAATGAGTCTGATTTTTTTTTTCTCTGTTACATTTCAGTCATTGAGCCAGTTCGATAATGCAGCACCGTACAAAATGCGTGTTAGTATTTGGAGACAATGCGCTGCTGTTGTTCTACCTGCTACTGAGGGCTGAAGTGAGTCAAACCTGTGAGTTATGAGGCAGTTATCTCCGACCATTAGGCCCCCCCCTGTTGCCAGCAGTCAGTGCAGTCTCACTTGTCGACTGAATCTCACTCTCTCAGCATCTCCGCTTCTTCTTCTCTTTTCCCATTTTTCCCTCTTAGTCCTCGTTCATTTCTCTCTAACACTTCTTACGCTCTCTCTTATCTCTGTCACTCTCCGGCTCTGACTCACTGATTGCAAAATTGAAAATGGTTTTAATTCTATCGGGGTTTTTTTTTTTTTTTTTGCAAGTCTCATTTGAACTCATTCACTCCAGCTCTTCTTGGGTTTTTTTGTTGTTTTTTTCTTTCTTTTTCTGCAATTAATTCAGTTCCTCCTCAGACAAATCTGCTGACTGTCTCTGTTGCTCCTCGCTTGTGTGTCATTGCAGGATGAGAAGTCCACGTTCTTCCAGTTCGGTGCCGCTCTGCAGCAGGAGGCTCTGCTCATGCTTGCCATCATGGAGGAGTATGACTGGCATGTTTTTTCTATCGTCACTTCCAAGTTCCCCGGGTACCAAGATTTCATCAGCACACTGAAGATAACCGTGGATCACAGGTAATGATTACGCTCCCCCACATGTACGCGCTCGCACACTCTGCTTTCATCCTTAACCTTTATTTACGGCAGCTGACAAGATTAAGTACTTGTGTTATTTAATGGTGTATTGTTACAGCTTTGTGCGCTGGGACCTGCAGAGTGTGGTGACTCTAGACGCTATAGACGGCGACCCAAACTCTAAATCACACATTGCCCTCAAGAGGATCCAGAGTCCTGTTATACTGCTTTACTGCTCCAAGGATGAGGCTCTGTGAGTGCCTTTCATTTTCTTTTGTTGTTTCTGTCTCTCGGTCGTACACTGCCACATTTCTGCAGTGAATCTTCATTAACTCCCTGACTCTGCTCCTCCCCGACAGGTATATACTAGAAGAAGCTCGTTCCTTGGGCCTGATAGGAGCCGGTTACATCTGGATTGTGTCCAGTCTCACCACTGGCAACCCAGACTTCACTCCCGAGGTAGTGAGGCCCCATATGTAGTAACAGGTGGCCACTTTTGAGTGGTTTCACAAGATAAGCAGGGTTTTTGATTCCAGGCTGTTGCAGGTTATCTGCCGCCGCTCCTCTATTTCTCCTCTCCTTTATTCTCTACAGCTAATATGAAATAGAGCATCAAAGAAATACTCTGACATTTTGGAAAATACGCTTATTCGCTTTCTTAGCAAGAGTTAGATAAGAAGATCGATACCACTCTCATATCAGTCTGTTAAAGGTCCAGTTTGTAAGATTTACAGGGATTTATTGGGATAATATACATGCATATATAGCATAAATGGAATATGAGTATAAGTATGTTTTCAATAGTGTATAATCACCTGAAAATAACAGTTGTTGTGTTTTCATTACCATAGAATGAGTTGTTTATTTTATTTTATTTGATCATTTTTTATCTCATGTGCAGGGAAAAGTCATTTACAAAGCTCAAAGCTTTACTAGTCAGATAAAGCAAAGACAAAATTTGAATGAAAAATGATAAGATAAGATGGTTTAAACGTTTGCTCCAGACACTCTCGTCCTGAAAAGTAATTTCAAGTTGCCAAAACATAGTAGTTCTCATGTAGTGCTGGCACGTGGTTACACATACACGACATAAATGTATCATGGATACTCATATCTATTCATATATATATAATATATATAACATGTATATATGCATACACGTATGATTACATTACACATACACTCTTTAAGCATATTATTATATGCATACAGATGTAATACACATGTACATATTGTGCTGATGACTGTGTCTTGAATTGTAAAATAAACTGCTTCAGGAAGCTGCTTATATCTACAGAAGCCGTCGTGTTTGTACTGTAGCCCAGAACGGACAAACCAAACGCTGGCTCTAGAGACGGGCCCTTCTGTAGGTTCTCCTGAACGCTCGGAAGGAGCGAGTGAGGTGATGTGATTGCAATCTGGGAGCCAACAGCTAGATACCACTAAATTCTACATACTGGTCCTTTAAATATGAAGCTACAAGCACAGCACTTGGTTACAGATCACATAGCAAATGATTTGGAAACAGAAGCAGCTAGCCTGGCCGAGTCTGATAGAAACAAAATCCGCTTACCAGCTCACTAATTTATACAATATATCTCTTTTCTTTAAATCCATCCAAAAACTGAAGTGTCAAATCAACAATTTGTCATTTTGGATTGGTTTATCTGCCAGACTATTTCTTGGCTGGGCGCAGTTACCAGTTAACCAGCGATGGCTCAGGCAGTAATTCCTCTTGGCAAACAAACCCCCATTTTTATACTTTGTTTTTTTCACATTAAACTATGAAACGGACAATAGAGACACTGCACATTCAAGCCACGACCACACCAGGGGGAAAAACTATTCATGGCTCTTTATTGACTTTGTATTGCTTGAAGGTGGCTTTTGTCACTTTCCATCTGCTAGCAAAAAGTATAAAAATGCCTAACAGCTGCTGTGTGGTGGGGTGCTCTACCAAGAGGGTAAAGAAAACAAATTAAGTTTTTAAATGCTTATGAGCCAAACAACTCAACCTTTATGAGGACAAAAGTGGATACAGACACCAGGAATTCGCTGGATGAATGAGAAAACTGCAGGATCCTGACAGTCAGTAACTTTATGGCTAAATTACAGTTGCTAATTTGTTCCAAACAAACTGTAGAAGTTGAAGCTAACTAAGCTATGGAAGACCTGGTCTTGACCTTTGGTTAAATGATGATCTTACCTGATGAGTCAATCATGTGGGTTGTAAATATCAAAGTATTTTACTTCTGGCTATTCAGAAGAATCATTTCTCACAGAAAAGCAAGGTGAGGTCAAGGGACACTGACATACAGATAATATTGAGTTTATCAGTATACCTTTTCCTCTTTGGTAGGCACAAGGTGCTAAAATAAGCAAGCTGCAGTAGGGATGCACCGATCGACCTGCCAGACACTTGAACTAGCCAGTTTTAAGCATGACAGGGCCTGACCGGTGATCGTCACATATCCAATTCTGTGCTGTTTAAATTCACACACATGCTCCACAGGATGAGATCATGTGTGCAGCAACACAGGCAGTCACAGCCACAACAGTGCTTGTCACAGCCACATATACTCAGACACATGCTGGCATGAGGTCGGTGTCAGAGCCCTAGAGATAGAAGAGTCGCAACACTCTTTGATCTCGCCGCGGGGTGGTCACGTGGTTCATGTAAGCCTGAATAGTTCCAAACACACGCTGTGCTGTCGTGTTCTTCTATGAGACTGACAGCGGCGATTGCGACATTTCATGGTAAACCTGAATAAAATCACACATCCAAGTACTTGTTTGACTATCATTGCATTATTGCATATTTGTAAATGTCAGTTTTACATTTGGAGTGATAGGGTGACAACTGAAAACTATGTAAAGGACGTAGATTTTAAAAAAATCGGTCATCTACCAATACACACAAATACTGATAAGTATATGCATTACAAAAGGCCTCTGATAAAATATAGAGGGTTGACAATTAAAAAGAGGTAGCGATTTCATCAATTTATCCCTGGAGATACCTTCACAGCTAGCAGAGTCAACCAAAAAAAGTAGCAGAAAATCGGTTGTCTACCAAGATAAAAAAAATATATAAATACGCCGTGCACATACAAATAAAGCTCAGCATATGCATCATAAAGAGCCTGTGATAAAATATAGAGAGTTGAAAATTCAAAAGAGGTAGCTATTTAATCAACTTACCTCTGAATATACTCGACGGCCAACAATGCAAATGAACGGTGTCCGTCGCCGTAGAAGCGATGTTTGGAACTATTCGAGGCTCCACAACCCGGAAGTAGGCCGGAAGAAGGCGTATAACGGAGGCCTATGGGAGTGTCGCGACTCTTCTATCTCTAGGGCTCTGGTCGGTGTTAGCGATAGATTCCAAGAGGATAGACAGTCTACGGCGAGACAGAACCATTGACGGTGTTGCCAAACAGCCGTAAACTTTCTAGCTCTTCAGGCTAATGTCAGCCAGCAGTAGACTGCTGTTTACAGACTGACAGTTAAAATCTCACCTCCTGTTCTGGCTGAAGAATTAAAAAAAACCTGTGCTGACACATCTCCCCAAACATTTTCCCATCCAGACTCGTTTAACTTCTGCTTCTGTTTTGCAACAGCAAACTGTTGGACCGCGTCAATCTCCAGTTTGTTTACATCCACATGAGATCACGTGGAACCACGTTCCCTGTGAGATCTCGCAAGATCGTGCTCCCTCTGGTGCATCATCTTAATATGACCTGGCTGTTACCTGGAGCACTTTTTGAGGAAATGTAAAAGTTATTTAATAGTCTGTGTTTTATTATGAACATCCAATTTAATGTTACATTAAAGAAAAGTTACAACAAATGTTTGTGATTTATAATCAATTATAGTTCACTGAAAGACTGAAAATCGGAATCGACAGGTCAGATCCTTAAAAAATCGGCATCAGCCAAGAAAATTTCATTCATCTCTAAGCTGCAGTCATTTTGTTGGCGTTCCAGCTCCTGATTTCACATTAGGGTACTGACCGTTTTCCCCCACCGTGGCCGTGGTTTACAGAGTATGACATGTTGCCCCCTGTTTGTATTTCATTCATCAAATGGGATTTGGTTGGTCATCACCAAGATTCTACCTTTTTTCAGTTCACACTCACAATAAATTGGTACAGCGGCCTACTTGAGTCTAATGGTTTTGCCAGTCTCACGTTTTACTGTCTCTCTTCATGATCTGTGATGTGAAACATCATATTTCCACACAGAGAGTAAAAAAGAGCATCCCGCTCACAGTTGAGTTATAAAATCCCAGCATACTCGGAGCGCTTCTCGAGCCGGGGCGCTGCTGCGCTGTCAGCCAAAGAGTCAATCACAGTGGACGGAAGTAGAGGAGGTTATACCACCATCTGGTTCAAAAGTGGCCTGGCAGACTTTGCTGACAGTCATCACCGGAACAGTGAGTGTCTGACCTCTCGCTGCCCTGCCTCGGTCCAGCGTCACGCTGTCCTCCATTTCTATCAGCCTTCTCCACTGCCATCATGGTTAGTTTTGTGGTTTGTGGTGATTCTCGAGACTCAATTTGTGAAGTTTGCAGCTTGCCATGCTGTTGCTCCTGCAGTGCTCTGTTAGAAGGATGCAGCTAAAAAAACAAAAGTAGAGAGATTCGACCGAAAAAGTGCAAGTTGACTCGAGATCTTCTCGACCGATGACTTGAGTCATCAGGTTTTCAGGTGCAGCTCTATAACCTATTAGTAGCTGTTTCCTTTTGATTGATCCAGGCTAGCTATTTTGCCATGTTTGCGGTCTTTGTGCTAAGCTAACTGGCGCTGGCCTCATATTTAATAGACAGACAGAGAGTGGTATCAATTGTTTTTATCTTAACCAGAAAGTGAATGAGCATTTTTCCCAAAACTATTCCTAACACATTACAGAAAACAAATCACAGTGACTATAATTCATATTGTATCATATTTTTAGTTTACTGCTTTGTTTATATGCGTCTCTCTCTACCTAAAAAGATTTGCTCAGCCCCTAAATCGGATGTTTGACAGCATTACATACACATTCACTCTCAAAATGTAGGACAGCAAGGTAGCTTTTATCCAAATCACATATAAATATGTGTATAAATAATTCAAAGTATAATCAGCTCAAACGTTCCCCTCACATTAAGAATGGAAACATATCCAATGTTTGCTTACCTTTTTCTGCAAAGCCTTCCAAATATTTATTCTCCTTTTCTTGTCCATCATTCTCCTCGACTCAAAAGTTCCTATTTGTGTTGTTTTTTTTATTCGTCTGTTTTCTTTCTTTGACAAATATCTGATTCTATAGTTATTTCCAAATTAAAATGTAAAAACAAAGTATTGTTCTAGTAGACTGACAGACTAATGCGCTGGCACTTTTTGATGTTTGCTCAGTCTGGTTTAGGGAGATAATACTTCGTGAGCTGTTTAGTTTCTCAGTTCTTTTATATTTTGACAATTTCAAGGCGTAGGCTGATACCTGAATGAGTTAATGAATTCAGCTGGTGGACATACGGTGTGCTCGCACATATTTAATAGCCAGATATGAATTATTTCAGGAAGGCACCAATAAATCATCTGACTGACACCTTTGAGAGATACATATGGATGCTAAAAAACAGGGTAAAAAAAAAGTCAAATTGAATCTTTCACACCACATGTGCCACTCCTCAGATCTCCTCTCCTCTCCTCTCAGGTGTTTCCCCTGGGTATGATCTCTGTATCTTACGACGACTGGGAGTATCCGCTGGACACACGGGTGCGGGACGGGGTGGGCATCATATCCTCTGCAGCCACCTCCATGCTGCGGGAGAAAGGGGAGCTCCCGGAGGCACAAAGCAGCTGCTACAGCACGGCGTCAGACAGGAGCCCGGGGAAGCTCCCACCTAGTGCCCTGCGCAGGTGTGTGTGTGTGTGTGTGTGCGCTTGTGTGTGCTTGTGTGAATATGAGAAGATCAAGGTCTAGGGACTTGCATAACTCCGTTTGTCTTTGTAGCTGAGGGTTGAGCAGTCTTACATAACTCTTTTTAATGTTCTAATGAGAGGGGTAGAAGCGAGGAAGGAAGCGGAGATGACAGCAGTGTTAAACACTCTGATGTCTAATGACATTTAACACTATTAGCTCTTGTGTACATGGCTGCTCTGTGCATGAGCTCATTCTGCTGCCTCAGTCGAGAGACAATGAAATGAACTTCAGGCAGACCTCCGTGTTGTTGCTGCTGCCCTGTGTTAACTAGAGCCTTGCATGTGTGTGTGTGTGTGTGTGTATTTCTGCGTGTGTAACTTGCTTCACATGACTGAATTCACTGTCATTAAGTCAGGATTAAAGCAGCTTTTACTAGCTTTGTTCTCCCTTTTTTCTTGGCTCTGTGGGTGGCACATATGTGTCAGTAGGTGCATGCGTGTTTGTACGTGCACATATGAATAAAAGTGTGTGTGAATGTACTCCTCTCTGAAGTCTCTGTGATGAGGACACAGTTAAATCCTTCAAACAGGAAGCAGGGGACAAACGAACAGACACACACGCAGGCACATTCATACTGAAATTGTAAAAGCGCACATACAGAATCTGTTAATCTGCTCTGTCTGTTTTTTTTGTGTGTGTGATATTGTGACTGCATCTTGAATGTGAGATCTGCAGTGGCTAAAATATGACAATTAATTCCGAAATCTATATAAAACCGACGGAAAACATGAAGGTCAGGTTGCTAGGCTCTGCACATCTATGCTGACTTATGAGTTACCTCATTAGAATGAGAGCCACAGTGTGATTTTCACCATTACGCCTTTATTATCCCATTTTTCTCTCTTATTATCCCATTACAGTATATATCAAAGCATATACAATACCGCCGTTGTTGACAGGTTGATCCAATATAACTCAGACCTCAATAGGAGCTCGAACCTTCTGCGGAACAATCTTTTCTCTCTCTGTCAGAGGTGCTTCATTTGTTTCACTAACTTATTAGATATAATTTGCATATTTGTCAAAACAACTGCAGCCAATTTTTGTGATAATAAACTGACAGGTTGGATTTCCCTACCCTGATTTGGAAGTGGTGAGGCTGTGATCAGAATTCTGCATACATTAGTCTAGATACAATCTTGCCGCAGTGTGCATATAAACAACGTGAGGTGGAGAGGAGTAGGACAACATAATCTGGCACTTAAAAGACACTATCAGCCCCCGTTGGATCCCCCGTCATTCTTGCCTGACAGGCATTAATGTCTCAGACTCTGCTTCGGCGTATTTGGTCTGCACAATTGTACAGGTTTTTATTGAGGTTTGTCCTTGTAGTAAATTTCAAAAGGTTATTCTATTTGATGGAACCAGTGTACCATGCAAACCCCTAAGCTGTCACTTTTTTTTTTTTCCTGAAAAGATGCTCCCTTCATAATACAGAATTTGGGAAGAGCCTCCCTTCCTTCTTTATTCATACTTTTAGAGAGTGCTCACACAATGGCCGGGGACTTCAATAACAGGAAAATGTTCCACTCATAGTAGAACAGGGACACACATTTTGACGATGACATTCACAATAGTAGCTAGTTTTTATATTTCTGGAATGCAGCTGATGCTTCTTAAAACCACCACTGAATTTCGTTAGTAATTTAGAAACCACTGAGCCCCTTCTGCATGAATATACATGAGTATATATGTGGATATAAATCTGAATATATGTTGTATAATCTGCCTGTTTTACATGCCTCAAAAACACACCAGCCTCATCTGTTTAGATCAAAATCTTTTCCCCCAAAAAATGGTAACAAACCTGAAATAGGAGGAGACAGCAGTTTCCCAGAATAGACTGCAACAGTGTTTCCGCTATATGTATTCAGCTGTGGCGATGCACTGTGACAAGGGCATCACCTGCTGCACCATGAAGATTTCTCAAACGCAAAATTATGTATTTGTCCTGACATGTCACTAAGAGCCGAAAGCATTGAAATCTGTAATGACAAAGGCAGGTTGAATAATGTTGCACTGAAGTATCTCTCATGCGTAACTTTGTAGGTTTATGTGTAATTATTTGTGTTTGCTCAGGGAGCGCGTACCCACGGCGGAGTTGTTTGGTGTTTTGCAGCGCCTGCATGCGAGGGAGACAGGGACCTTTTATTTACTCTTTACTCGCTTTGAGTGGAGCCGCTCTGAAAGAGCACCGGCCCGATTCCAAGTCTTTGTAAAAAGGGATGATTAATGTACCTCTCGCTAATCCACTGTCCAACAACAATTTTTATGTGTGTCGACTCTAATACGTCTCCTGCAGACGAGGCAACATAAAATCCCACCTGTTTGAATCAGGGTGTAATTATCATAGTTTTCACCTCCAGGGCGCATGCTAAGCAGCACTCGAGCCATTCCCTTTATGCATCTTGACTTTCTGTCGCAATATTTGAGTTTATGCATGAATCTTTCATAGCTCTGCGCCCTGTCCTGCCCACAGAAAAACACAGGAGTGTGTTTTAGCTTCATTTTTAAACCCCTTGTTTTGCTGAGAGTCTGTGAATACCTAAAACATCTTTTGAATGAATCATTAAATGTGTGTTTACATAAATCAGACCTATTCTGTTACCATGTTAAAAGGACCAGATTTAAAAAGAGTAAAGTGCTGAGGGGCCAGACGTTTACATTTCCTACGTCTGACTTTAAAGTTAGGAATTTAAATATTTAAAACAATGCACCTTTTTACTTTTTTTCTCCACTTTAATTGTTTTGACATTTGAAAGGAAACATCATGTACACAAGCACAAAAACAATGCACTTTTGCAACCCTAGAACAGAGGTAGCTTGCTGTTTTAATGAACAAAATGTTGCATTTAAAGCTGCCTCAAGAAGTTTTTAACTGGTTATGAAACAGGCTCAGTTTAATAGTGACGCCTCTACACGACCCACATGAGCGAATGAGACCATCAGCAAGACGATTTTTATAAAGTTTTGCTTCATGTCTGCCACCGGGTTGGATTCTCTGTGAAATCAGATGAAACAAGCCTGTGTTTACATTTTCACAGCCAAAGTTACAGTGACGAGTACGATCGCCAGATAGAAAGAAGCAGAAGGATATTTTTATTATATTTTTAGATTCTGGAGTTGTGGCAGAGGAAACACTACCACTTTTGTCCTCCAAATTCAACAAAATATGAAAGTTCCTTGTAGTAGCTCAACCATCTTTTTTCATTCAGTTTGACTCTCCTACATTCTCTCTACTTAAAGAGCCTGAGTTTAAAAAATATAAGTGTCTCTGTGTTTAACAACAGATATAACCAATAAATGGGCTAATTAGCTCACAAATTAAACGATGATCTTCTAATAAACAATGTAAATGATTATAAGAGTTACCAGCACAGGAAATAATTCTGTGTTCATATGAAAATGGACTCTTGTGCCAAATACCCGTTGATCACTGTTTCCCAAAACCCAAGGTGAAGTCTTCAAACGTCTTTTCAAACTCAAAGATATTTAGTTTAAACTCGTAGAGGACTAAGAAAAACAGAAAATATGCACATTTCAAAAGTTGAGATCAGAGAATTCAGACATTTTTCTTAAAAGAAGAATCAAAACAATTATTTAATGAAGCATCTGTTAAATGTTTGTTCACATAAATGAAAATAACACGAGTAAAGAAATGTATTTTCTGCATAAAGGAGAATGAAAGATTATTTTCATTGTGAGTTAAACTGTCGTTTATTTTCTCGATTAATCGATCAGTTGTTTGGTCTTTAAAATGTCAGAAAATGTTGAAAAATGTT
>JAJHUR010137647.1:0-20252 GCA_027495735.1 Lutjanus campechanus | reverse complement strand
GTCATTCGAGGGAGACAGATGCAGCAGACACAGCTGTCCTTATGTGCTCTGTCTATTTTTATTTTAAAAAATATGCAAATTGACTTCCCTGAAACATTCATGATCTTTTTTTCCTCAGATGACATTAATTCTAACATCACTAATGATGTTTTGAGAAGACATGAAGGAACATTTTGCTATGATAGTTGTTTCTTACAGTAGTTTTCTTCTTTTGGGCCCCTGGGACCCAAGTCGGGGAGTCTCAGGGGATAGGCTGGATTTAATTGCCAATCTTAGTCAGTCAAATCCAGGTAATCATGTGCAATATACAATACAGACTCAACGAAGCTCAGACAGCCTGCAGGCACACTGCAGGAGCCCAAGACGTGCACACTTTTTAACTTAATAACAAGCAACAATAAGTCTTGTAAGCTGATCAGTTGTTTATAACTGTCAGTTGTCTGACATTGTAAAGCTAAGCCTGTTATCCTGAAAACAAAAGTCCACTGCTCTGAAAATACACTCTGGAGTTTGAGTTCAGTGACTTCCTGCCTCACTGCCTGTCAGACTCCAACATTTTGCTCAATTTAACCATCATAAACATGTACTCCTCCTTAAAGATCATTTATGATTTCTTTTGACTCATAAACGGACACTTACTCATCCGGCAAACACACTGCATTCATTTGAATACTAATTAATGTGAAATGGGCAAAAAAACAACACAACTTACAGGCAGGAATATAAATGTCAAAGGAGGACACTGCAGCTGTAGTGTTGTTATCAGACAAGTATTTCAACTTAACATGTTTCCTTAATCTCTGATGATATATCATGGTCATTTTTGGATTTATTACACTAAATATATTAAAGATTTCTCCTTCAAATATATATATATATATATATCTCACATTTTTCAATTTGTAAAGATTTTTTACAATGAAATGAAAATAAATAAGTGCCCGTTATTACACTCATTTATACTCACTAATAAATGCATTGCTCCTTTGCTGATTTTTCAGGGCAGAGAGAATGAAAAAGGCCACCATTACTCAGGGCTGTCATGAGAAAACTACACACAATTGTACCCACTTAACAAAGAGGTCAAGTCTGACTACCTCTATCCCTTAACACTATTTCTCTTAAAGGTTGCCCCGTTCAGAGCTGTGCAGACAGAGGAGGATGAAAGATGAAACACCAGCGTAGCCTGCACTTGGGGAAAGAAGATCTTCAAAGCTAAGAAACGGAGCTGGGGCCTCGGACGACAGCTATACTCTGGGGATGAGAAAGACGGGAAAAGTTGGAGGGATCAGTGACAGACGAGGAGACTGTATTGGCGCCTTTGCTTGTTATCTGATTCTTACCGAGGCTATTATCATTATCAAACAAACAGAGCGACTGCGTTTGGTCTGGGGAGAATGGATTTCAAGTGGTCAGTGGTGGCTTTTTTTGGGATTATGATATGACTGCTACTTTTGAAAGGCACACACAATACTCTAACCTCTTCTCACCCCACACAGGGGCAGAAATCCCTCCAGCTTGACGGTTCATCTTTGAACACATGGCTTTTTGGCCAGCTTAAGCAGCGATAAGAACCCCAGCACAAGCTAATAATCACTGTTCCCTCCCAACAGATGGAGCGAGATGTCTGGACTTTCACACTTACAATAGGTGATGATCTAACCATCAGCTATAAGTGGTGGCACTTCAGAAACCCTCCAGTTTAATCGTGTTTGCTGTGTGCGTACGGAGTCAACAGCAAACAGCTCACTTTAGAGACGCTGAGGAAGTCTCCCCAGATGCCTGTACTTCAGAAGTTAATCTTTATAGACAACTGATGCGAGTCGTTTGTGTAATATTCAAAAGCTTGAGGAGAAAGGAGGGCAAAAAGGATATTTCCATCCCTGCAAGTCATAAGTTTAAGTCTCCTGAGCAATAAACTCACAAATTCGTCACTCCATGTTTTCAGGAGCTTTAATGTCTCGCTGAAAGTTCCTCATCAGAGACTGAAGATCCTCTCACGCCGTGACATCATATCCAAAAATCCATAAAAAAAAAAGAGGCAGAGTAGGGAATTTCCTAAATACTACGACGATCAGCTGGAAAGTGACATATTTCTGCTATTTTCTACCCTAGTAACATTAGTCATTGACTACCTCTGGTGTTTTATTGTACATAGTGCTCAGCTAACTTTAGCTACCTTACATTACCTTAAAAGATATAAAATGCTTGGTCGCTAATTGTTAAACACCTCCACTAAACAGCACATGCTGAAGTAGTGTGAATGAGAGAAATGCATTTAAATGGTTTGGAGGGTGGTGTCGTATTTTAACCTTTCCAAAACCGAAAAAGCCAGAAGCAAAAGTGCAAGGAATGGATAAAACTTTGTGTTCATCTCCTATAACATAAATTGGGAAGAACCATTGAGAACAGGCACCGAATTGTCCGATCCATCCGAATTGTATGCCTCCAAGCTTTTCTATTCCTTTAATCAATGCCACGTTGTTGTGATAGCTGCGCTTTGCAAAACAATGTCATCAAACTCATGAATCTATGCTTCTGGGAACTTTCAACAAGAAGAAATCATGGCATAGAGAAAGAAACAGTCCAAAGTGCTGGTTGCTTCTGCTTCCTGCCCGAGCAGTACATCTGGTACTGAGGGTATACATCATATGATATAATGACATAGCAGATTTTTTCAATGACAAAAAAAAACAACTAAATGAAAATGAATTCTATATAACTATTCTGCCATTTTATCCATTTTTTATTAGATACTATTACTACAGCAAGCTCTCAGATTACAGGCAGCTCGACTAAAATTGATCAAGAATCAAAGAGACAACTGCTAAATAATTACACTGATAAGAAGAATCAATAATGGTACTGCTATCAATAACATTTTATCAATTGCAATCCCTAAACATAAGTTTCAAATGTTAGCATATCAAGCTAACTAGCTTACTTCCTATAGATACTATCAAAGGTTTTGGGGAATTTGGGGAAGTTTACACCACAGCAACCACAGAAACCTGACCTACAGTATGACCAACACATCAATTCGTCCTCATGCTCAAAGCATTTTGTCTTGTAAACTTATAACTGAAATGCACAGTTTGAACATATGAACAAGTATGTAAGCTAATTAGCAAACAGGGTATGTTGCAACAGAATACTTTAACAGTTTGACCGTACATTTTCTTTGCACGGTGGTTATAATACTCTGAGCACTAACCAGCTCCAAACTGAAACACAAGAACAACGCTTTAGCCTCAGACTTTTAGGAGTACATCATGCATGTAACAAACGCGCATGTTTTGGACCCAATTAACAGAAATCTCATTTTTAAATCAAGTCAGCTGAAGAAATTAAAAGTCAGTCAGAGATGGTGTTTTCAATCAGCTCATGGAGGTAATGTTAACCTTAATTCATTCACGCTGTAGTTAATCAAATGTGCCAACAATAGTTGTGATTTCAGGCAGCAAAGCAGACCTGCACCAGCAAAAAAACAAGAGAGCTACTTTTGTCTACCTACGTATGAAATCAATGACTCATTGTTTAAAAATATACTAAGAATTTATTTTGAGTGGTGAGTCTGTTGTTGTTATTTTAAACTGCATATGAGCCATGCTAGAATAGAAAGCTTGTCAGGTGCAGCAGTGATAACTACGAGGACTGGGGTTGGTTAACAGTCAATTACACAGTGTTCAAGAGGCTTAGGTGTTGGTGATCAATGACCCAGTTTTATGAAATTATTTAATTTGATACCCAATATAAATCTGTTGGATATTAGTTGGTGATGAGTCAAATATTAAAATGAACTGATACAAACTTGCCCTGTCACAATAATCTGAATTAATGAGGAAGCCTCAGTGTTTCCCACAAAGTGACAGTGTGATGAAGCCACCGAGGAGTCCTGGCAGTGCCACTCAACACGCCGTTAATTCTGGGGGCTGTGGTGTGCCAAATTGCCTCGCTATGGAGCTTCCCAGTCACCCCGGTGGCAAGTGACACATGCTCGCGCTTAACACAAAGAAAACTCTCGGCCCCATTTAGAATAACTGACAAGACCGCGTTTGAACAAATACAGAAGAGGCCGAAACAGGTTAAGCCTTCCCGAGTGATCCAGCCAGAGATAAAGATAATGGGAAAAGAAAATGGAACACAACACAGTGGAGAGATTACCATCCAAAACAACTGGGATGTGAAGGAAAGTTTAAGGCTTTATTTTTTTCATCTCTACACACACTTCAGCTTGTTCTGTGAGCTTTTTGTTATCTTCACCATATGACCCGCACGCCTTTTCTCTGTATGTGGCCTCAAAAACTTAAGAAAAAAAAAAAGCAGATGTCCTTAATCCACCGCAAAAGTCAATAATTATTCCATCGCTGATATGTGCCAGTCTAACCGACTAATGCAGTATTTATTCACTGCAAATTTAAACAGTATTGGAAATCAGGGCCAAGGACAAAATTTGTGTTTTGGACTCTGCAGAGTCCAAGATTTGATTTAGCCATCAGAGTTTGAATGGTAGATGCTTGCACACAAGTCTTATCCCCCCTCAAAAACACACCAAAACATGATAAATTTATACATATATGATCTCTTGTTTCTGGATCTTAAAAATATTTTGATAGTCAGTGATTAAGTAAGATGTGGGATGAATTAGAGCCAAATAATGCTAATAGTTTTTGACCACACTGGATGTTTCAGCGAGCAGAATACTGTATGTTGTGCGAGTGTCTTGGCACCGCATCTTGGTGATGATTCAGCTCAGCACTTTAGATCTAATTATGATATGAGGAATATCACAATTATATCAACGGCATAAAGCATCCTTGTGTACGGTCCAACAACAATCGAAAGAAAAATCAGCTCGGGCACGAAAGGAAATGAATCACAAATGCTAACTCACAGATCTCAGCCAGGAAACCAGACAAGACCATTTGGATGTAACCTCTCTGCAATAGTTTTTCCTCAGTAGCTGTAACAGATTACAATTACATTTATTTTGTCATTTAATGACACATAACTAGTTACATGTACATAGTTACTCTCCAGCACTGCTACTATCCTATTAGACATTTTTGTGGAACTTTAACATTATTAGTGTGTGAATTCTTGAGCATTCCTGAGATATCGAAGAAACTCTCTCTAAGCATTCCTGAGATATCGTGTGAACAAGAGTGGGATGGATGTGAGGTTACAGTGACCTTTAACCTTCAACCAAATGGATGATTTTATGTACTTTTATGTATAAAAAACCTTTTTGAAGTATTTTACAAAACATATGCAGTAATATGTCAGGCAAAGCGCTGCAGGAATTGCCCAGATATTGATTTCTAAAGTCGTATCTTCTTGTCTGTACGGTGTTTAGTGGACAAAACATTTACCAACACATCAGAAAGTCAAAGGAAAGCAGTTTAAATTCTGTACTCAACTGCTTTTACTCTGCACCGTACATAAAATAAAACATTTTAATGGTACGCAGTAAAAATGTTCCATTCAGCAACTGTCAAAAGATGACATTTTGGTAAAGCATTCAACGCTTAAAAAAAAAACAAAAAAAAAAACGCCAGAGGCTTGTTGAAAAAACATCCAAGTGACAGAAACCTGTCGGAGTCAGAGCTCTCTAATCTGACCGAGTGAATGATTCATGAGCACTCTCGCTTTTCTAACACAATGTAAATGTTAAGAGCAAATATAGTGACAGCTGTTGAGGTCATAAAGACCTGCTCCTGTTTGAGAAGCTGTTCAAAAGGATGGCCAAAGATTTTACAGAGCAGCGCCGCCCGATATCAAGCCAAAGATGTCTTTACTTTAGGTGTTGGGGGGATACCCTCAAGATCAGTGGCTATTCTTTGCCAAATAAATATATGGGTCAATCGCTCAACTTGTCACGGTTATAGCACAGATTCTTTGGCTTTTTTGTTTTCACAATTGGAAATTCAACTCAACAGGAGGAGATGAAGTGTTTATATGTGGGTGTGGGTGTGAAGGGCATTTGTGCAATAACCCTGCACAGGGCATCTGTGCAATTAGGGCATTTGTACAGTAATTTTATATAGGACTTTTGTGCAGTTACTTTGGGTACGGCATCTGTGTAACACTTGGATATAGGGCATTGTGCAGTACTCTTGGATGTATGCTTTTTTGGCTGTACGGACCTGGGGGTCATACTGTATGTTAATTGTAGTTTGACTGTACAAGTGTGTGGCTGCAGCACCTGTGTTCTCTCAAACGTCCAAGACAAATTTCTCCTAAGGCAGACAATAAAGGCTGATCTAATCAACGTATGTT
Source organism: Lutjanus campechanus (assembly GCA_027495735.1). Taxonomy (NCBI): domain Eukaryota; kingdom Metazoa; phylum Chordata; class Actinopteri; order Lutjaniformes; family Lutjanidae; genus Lutjanus; species Lutjanus campechanus. The sequence goes on along the minus strand of JAJHUR010137647.1, from coordinate 13,973 downwards.
TCTTTAATGGTAAATGCTTGTTTTATTTTGTGAAGCAACCAGGAGAAGAACTCTGGGTTCTATCTGAATAACAATGGGACTCTTTCTCTTCTCTCCGTATATTGCAATTTATTATAACCGCAATTCATGTCCCCACAGTAAAACTTTGTCTGTTCATCTGCAGAAAAAATGGGAATTGTGAAGCAGAGAGAATGATCAACATTGGCGTGAAAACATACCAATCCTGCTGACCGTGACCTGTGACACTGAGCCCCATCAAGCGCAGAGGTCTCAAACTGGAGGTCAGGACCTCTAAGGAGGCCATGAGATCATCTCCATACCATGTTATTGTGCAGAATACAATAAAATAATCTGTTGCAAACAGAATGAGAAACAAAATACAGCTACAAACTAGGGCCAAACAGATACTGATAACAATGGGGCAGATAAGGATGTCAGTATTTGGGAGTAAAAAACTACAATACTGACATCTCTGCCAACACTGCAACATTTAAGTTTTCCAGCCTGTTGTCAGACACATATTGGACAATATATACCACAAAACTAATATAGACCATTATAGCCTTGTCAGGTCAGTATCGACCGATAAAATTAGCAGACTGATATGCTCTGAACATACAAACACCAGGAAAAAAATTGCAGTTTGTAACATAAAATAACAATGGAGGTGGAGAGAGAATACCAACCTGATTATTCTGAAAATGGTTGAGAACAACTGGTCTGGTGACCTGGAAAAGAGTTATTCTAGAACCAAAAAGTTTATTTATAATTTTATTATCTCTATAATAAAGGACTGATACTTGGAGTGTGTGTATTGATACAATATTGCCACATAAAATATTACTTTATTATTCTGTATCAAGTTTTCCACCCCCCGCCCTTACACGTTAGTTATTTCTGCTCCTGCAAAGTCCAGGAGACGGGAGACTATATTTTATTTATACCAGTATTTTCTCCTAAAAGATTCATGTAGAGCCATACCTCAGAACCTCTTAACACCCCATTACTACTGCTAGCAAAGTAGAAATAGCTACTGTAAGATGGATGCTGTTTAACCCAACTACTGGAAAATCAGCATGATTAGCCTATGCAGGTGGTCTAACACTCCCTCCAATGTTGTGCCATTAACTGCGTTTCCTTCCGTGTGTCTTTAAGGACCAACAACTGTAGTTTTCCTCGTCTGTTGTGGCCCACTTTTCCCGTCTCTTCCCTCACAAAGCTATATGCAGCGGGAGTTATTAATGAGGAGTGTAGAGCAATGCATCACCACAGTGCCAAGATGGAGGTGTGGGTTTGTAATGGGTCGTAGCGACACTACGCTGAGCCCAGAATTAATGGCGACAACCGCCTCAAACCTGGGGCACAGTAAGAGGACCATAATATACTGTTTGCCCCATGAAAAATACGGTACGGAGACGCTGCCTCCGAGTAGATCTGGGTCCTACAGGAATAACACGCTGGGCATCCTGGAGAAATGAAATCTCATTGGGAAGATTGGGGACTGTAATGTATTTACATTACTATAGATGGCGGTTTTATAACTCTGAGCCAAGAGAAATATAGATATCATTAAGAACCCCCATGGCCCTGATTAGGTGAACAGAGTTCAGACAGCGTTCACAGAGATGCAGAAATAACTGGGCTTAATCAGATAACCAGGAACTGTGGTATCACACCCTGAAGTGGGGACACCACCAGCTGTCAAGAGAAGAAAAAGCACATTACTGAGCTCCACATAAACAGCTCAGCAGACAACTTAAACAAAGCTCATGGTGTGTTTATATCCATACTTGTGGCTGCAGAATCCGTGCACACATTTGCACGTATCAAGATGGATGGAGCACTATCAGCATATGTGCTCTGTCCTGACCCACGGTGACAATGAATCATTTGCAACATACAATCATTTTACACTTTGACAGCAGGGAAAATAATTTAGAGTCCAAGATGCAGGAGTGAAGAATAATAACCCAGACACAGCTTTGGCTGTGGCCAACAACAATAACAACAACAACAACAACTGTGGATTCTGACAGGAGGAACACAACGTAATTTTGTAAAATATATTGTATATAATACCCAATCTGAGTAGATCAGGCTTCTGACTTCAGCCATGAGGAATCAATGTACAGGATATGCATGGATAGAGGTCTAAAGATTGCAATGTTTAAAGTCCCTGTAAAGCAATAATAAATTAGTTTGTCACACCACTGAAAAAACGTGTTATTAACCACCCAGCCAGGTTTCAATGATTTAAACAAATGGTCAACTATATACAATTAGGTTTCAGACGCATGTAATAAACAAAACGCTGGAGGCGTATAAACAGGAGCCAAATACCACTACGACCTAAATGGAAATGGTTGCTCCGTCAGGCAGCTTTACTGGACGAGCACAGACATGCATGTTTGAGCCACCGAGCGGTGCTGCGTTTGTGAGTTGGTTTGCTTGTGACGGGTGAGTGAAACGAGGCAGCTTACTTAAAAGAACCAGTCTTCACCTGCGCTGCTAATGTTAGAGCACTCTAGTTTATATATTGTGATATGGGACATAAGGCTCCAGTGTGTCACCAACTATGATTTCAGGTCTATGCAAAAAACTCCTGACCACCGAAACAATTTAACGGTCTAGCTCCACAATTCTCCAAGTTTTCTTAACATGTATAACGTATTTAGAAGAAAATCTCTGAATTTCTTTTACAGAGACTTTAACTAAAATCCCGAATGTATTCGGAGGACTGAAACTGGCAAAATCACAAATAAATAAATAAATAAGTGACTAAATAAATGGATAAATAAATATGCCATTAAATCCACCCAAAACAATATAAAATAAAATGAGACACAAATTGATATTTACGTTTTAATTTGCTTCTGTGTCTATTAACCTTATTAACCTTTACCTTACCACATTAATTCCCTTATTTATTTACTTTCCCATTTAATTTTCCATTTTATTTCTTAATTTATATCTTAATTTATTCATTTTAAATTATTTACAAATGTATTATTTTCCCTTTCCACCCCCACCTTAAGTAACTCAAACATGTTTAACTATGTATTTTCATACTTTTTGTTATGCATTTCTGCTTCATTATGCAAATGAGGAGGCTGTCATCCAATCTTATTGGCTGATCAACATCAGAGTGAACAGATCGACTGTATTTTTATCATTTATCCCTGAAGCACAAAGTGATCCACCAAACCATACAAACATCACAAAACTATGTCTCTGTTTTCATATATAACTTCTCAGGTTATTTAACTCCCAAATATCATTATCTGTATCAGCCTCACACTTTCAGTATCCGTCTAGCTGTTACTCAATTTTGGAAAGTTTCTGTGGAATTGAGATCATTGCCCTTTTGATTAATGCATGTGTCTTTTTTAAAGATTAATCATCGTTACAGCTTTCGCACAGGCTTAATTACAATAAATACTCCTCATTCAAGCCAAAAGACTCTGCAGAGGATTTGTCCCATCAGTGCAGCAAAACACGACTGGATAAATGAAGGACACAGGTGTGCAGAACATGTTAACAGTTCGTCTCAAGGTGACGGGGGAGAAAGTCGCTCAAAACAACCTGTCAATACACGTCCACCAGGAAGGGAATCATGTGGAAACGTGATCTAAAGAGCAACATGTCACGCACCAAAGACAGGTGGAGGACCTGACTTCTACACCGCGTTAACCCAATTAAAGCCGCATCAAACACAAAACCCACCTTGGCGTGCAGGTGCTGGGAAATGCTCAGAGTCACAGGAGTCATGGCAAGGACCAATAACAGGTCCCGCTCCCAGGGAATCTCATTCACTAATGGCTGACGTGTGACATTTCTACTTGCTTGTATTTTAAACTCCGCTGCCACTTTATTTAAAGATGTCCTCACGTTCAATTACTACTCCACAGAAGGCGCCTGCTTTTCCTCACAATCACAACACACTAAACGGCTTCTTTTGAGAGATATTTTGAGCTACAGCTGATTAACACGTTTCAAAATAAATGAAATGTTGTTAATTTCTGTTCATTACACTTCTTCAAGTGTAATGAGGGAAAGCAAGGGTAATGGATACTGTAATCAAAGAGCCTCATGGGTAAAGACCCCGCGAAAAGATATTTTAAGCACAAGTCGAAGCAGAGCAAAAAAGAGAAAAAAAGAATGAATTTTTCTAGAGTCTGTGATGCATAACTCCACAGTGTTGTTTATATAGACGCTGTCATCCATTTCCACAGAGCACTGAGCAGAGGGCAACAAAAATACTTGGTCTGTGTGCAAAAGAGGCCAAACCAAAGACTGCTCAGACAGGCGGTCCAACACATGAATAGGCAGAAACCGAAAGCTTTGTTTTTTCATGAAAAATAACATTTCATTTTTTCATTTTTCCCTGCACAATAAATAATGTCACTTCTTCAACACCTCTTTTACATGAATGTTTATTGTCTATTGTATTACACATATCTGAATTATTTACCTACTCTTAATGTGTTTCTAAATGTCCAAACAGTTTAGAAATTAGCTTAAGTAACTATGGTGCAGCAGAGCCTCATTAAAGTGTATGTTAATTTATGGTAACTTATGAAAATTACCTAGCTTAGCATATGACTGTCTTAAACAAGCAAGCTGACACATTGTTTTGGCTAACAATGTGTAGAAATCTCACAATCATCTGCAGCATTATGCAGCTATAAAATATGCTTGATAAATATGGATGATAGTGTCAAAGGTAGAGGACGTAAACAGATGAATGTGGGTTGATAACTGAAAGCAGACACTGACTTACATGTGGCTGAGCACAGGATTCCTGCATCACTAACCAACTATGTTGCATCACTGTTCAAGGAATACATGATACTTGAGGTCAGCAGTAGGCAGGACACGCTGATTTTAAGTTAATTTAATTTTTAACTGTTTTAAAAGGGGCTCTTTTTATGTTTTTTATTGTTTTACAGTACATGAAGAAAGAACTACAGAGCAAGAGTTAGTTTTAAAGTTGAAATATGTATTTTTTCTGCAAGACATCGGTCTCTAAAAAAGCAAGAGATCTACAGCGAAGAAGGAGGCGTTGTTGCGGTAAGTAGTAAACTACATCAGCTGGTAAAGTGTGAAAACATGAAAATACATTGTTTCTGTTTTCAAATCGTCGTCTTTACATAGTCAGCCCCGACAGGTACGATCCAACCAGAGTATCTTGACTATATAGTGTCACTGTAGAGAGAAAATCATATGCTGAAAGTTGTATTTTCTTCCTCATAGTTGGTTCTCATCAAATGTTATCTGTCAGGCACTAATTGGTTACTCATCCTTGAACACACAGTTGTTCTTCTCTGGAAAGGATGAGCACATCCTGACTGTGCTGATAAGCACTTGAAGGACATCTGACTCAACCTCTTTGTGTTTTTTCTACCCTATAAAACGGATGCACATTATCACTGACCCATCTCCATGCTCCACCGTGGGGACAGTATTCTTCTGGTCATAAGCCTCACCTTCCTTGCGTCAGACAAGCCGCTGCTCCATATGGCCAAATAGTTCCAGTTTCGTTTCGTCACTCCAGTGAACTGTGTCCCAGAACTTTGAAGGTCTATCCAAATTCCTTTTGGCATCTTCCTTCTTATGCTTCTTGGTCAAGAGCAACATGCCTCGTGGAGTCCAGTCATGACATCCTTGTTTGTTAAGTGATCGTATGGTGGACGCTGACACATTGGTCCCAAACTTCATCAGGTCATCCTGCAACTCTTTCGCACTAACACAGGGTTTTTTTTTTTTTTAGTTGTCCAGATGAGAAGGCCTCTTGATGAAATTTTGGGCTTGCTCTCACGGCCAGGCTGCTGAGCCATATATTTTGGACTTCAGTACAATGCTCCCGATGGAATGTTTAGGGTCATGGAAATCTTTTTCTATCCATTGCCCTTTTGGTGCAATGACGTGATCTCCTCTTTTAGATTTTGTGACAGCTCTTTAGTCTTCACCGCGCTCGCAACACACCTTGAACACATCACAGCTGAAGCAAATTAAGGGTCATTTTTTAGTTCCCATCCCAACTTTTGGCCATATAGACTTTTTTTTTTTAAAGCAGTAATATTATATGGGGTTTGAATAATTGTGACATGGCAGTATCCTGCTACTCTAAAATACGACATAATTCATTATCTTTGTTCATTTGCTGTATCATTCAACGGAAAAAGACTTAATTTAAAGCAAAATCTCTGCAAAAAAGTTTAAAGTTATGAATCCTTACTTTCTTCCAGAAGTTGAATATTTCTAATTGCAACTGTACATATAACATAACTGATAAACAAATGTATTTGTGATGAGTTAATATCAGCAGAAAACATGGACCAGCTGATTAATCATTCAAGTCTATTTGCTGTAACAAACTGATCAATGTTACCCAGCTAATTCATGCTATGCTGTTTATGGTAAATAACAATCATATTGATTCATTATCATTAATGAATGATAGCTATTTTAAAGTGCAAAAAAAACACCCCGTAGCACAAAAAGTAAGCCAGAGACAATCAGTAGTACCTGTCTGAGACACAGCAGAAAAAGTTATTACTGCCTGGATCAGCTCAATATGTGACCTGAGGCAGGAGCAGGGAAAAAAAAAAAAAGGTACCCAAACAAGCTGTGTGTGCAAACATTTCCTTAGCCCAGTGGAGGAGGAACAGGAGGAGGACAACAAGCACAGGAGGACAAACTCGGGAATCGATTGGTACGATGGCGGCTGTGATTATCTCTGCTCTATGGATCAAAAAGACATGCTTAACACTTTGCCACCGCTGGAACACAAAACAATCGCTTCCTTTGACACAGACTCTGGAGGATGGTCACACTCTGTGAGCGAGCACTGAGCCACTGAAGCCTCTATAAAAACAGCCGCTCCCGCACTTGAAAAAGACACGGCCCGATGTGAAACCTGAAAATCCTCTGTGGCCCACTCAAACCTTTAATCACAACTCTGATCAGCACACGAGACAAACTGCACCAAAGAGGAGATATAAGATACTTCCTGGTGTTCATGTGACAGGTCACCAAATACGTTGCAACACCTGTTAAACTAGGTCAGACAAATGGAGAATAATATGTAATTTAATTCACATTTCTTTGTTGTTTGTTTTCATTTATCATATATATTTTAAGATTATTTGAAATGAAAAACAATGTTTTATTTGTTTTTCATGACCTTTCGAGGCCCACACTGTGAGAATTACTGGTTTATAACATAAGACATAAAATCTATTTTTATAGCTACACCTAACTTTCTGGCTAGCTCATCATAAAAACATACTTGTTGGCATCTGTTTCAAACCATAAGATTCTTTAAAAGGGGTGAATAAGCTCCTGGTGCCATTAATAACAGTGCAAACGCAAAAGAAACACATTTGTATATTTGTATGGATTTAGTTATGCTGAGCAAGAGTTTTAAATGTCTAAATTAAAATAAAGTTAGGTAGAATAACTGCTTCTGTATTTGAGGCTGGGACACAACTTGTCCTAATTTAAGCTGGAAAAAATGCTGCTCGAGGTTTTTGCTGCTCACATTCAGATCTGTGTCACATGTGAGGGCAAAATAACGTAAATTGGGACACCACCAGCAGTGTGAACACATAGCTGGGTGCTGCTCAGAGATGCGCGGAACAAAAGTTAAGTTTGTGACGCAGTCAGGGTAGCTGTGCTCATATTTTAAATTATAATGCAGCACAGTACCAGAAATGTCAAAAGTTGCACCGTCAGGCCAGAGCTCCTCTATGAGCTGGAGTGTCTTGCTCTACATGCCAGTAACCCTGCTGTCACTACTCCAAACAACACCCCAGAGGCTTTTGGCAGCTCAGCATAGCATAAAGGATTTAAATACATGATGAGTTTTGAAGTCAGCTCAAAATCAGCCCCTTGTACAACCTCAACACTTAAAGCTAGACTGTTTAACATGCCCTTTAAAGGGACAGTGAAGGATTTAGGGGGATCTGTTGGAAGAATAAGGCAGGCATGGCATATAATAGTCATAAGTATGTTTTCATTAATATATAATGACAACAATTAATAAGAATCATTGTATTTTTGGTTTATTAGAATGAGCTCCTTATAACTACAGAGAGAGTGGTTCTTCTTCCATGTTGCACCGCCATGTTTTGCAGCCACCATCGTGTTTTTTTTGTATACACCTGGCAAATTCAGCTAACGGCCTGTGGGCCACACAAAGCCTTTCTAAATTTTGGCCAGACATGGCCAACAAGAGGCTGCCAGGAAATCAGGTTGGCACGGTTACGGTGACACGATAAATACAACTGAGGTAAACATCTCTGAGCCGCTTTCATGCCTCTTCCACCAACATGGAACAGGCCACGTTCTGGTCCAAGTGCATAATTTCAAATTGCTCTGAGCATTTCCACCAAAAATAAACCGGTTTGGAACCTGGAACGTTGGTTCCCAGCTGGAACCAAAAAATAGCAGTTTATCCTTGGGAATCAAAGTGGGTGTGTCATATTTTACAGGTTATTGTGCATTCTGCAACGCCCTCCATGTCGACATCCTTGATTACAATGGTTTCACTAAGAACTGATGGAAATGCGAAATGACCCAGAAGAAGACGACAAAAGGCTTTTTAACTACATCTTTGGCTCTGTGCAAGTGTGCCTGAAGTAAACCCTGTGGCTTCCTCTTTTTTCTAAGCATTTATTTACTTTGACCACTTTAACAAGTAACCTGGTGTGTTTATTCTGCAACAAATACACTGCTGTGAGGAAAGAATACGATGTGAAGAAGCACTTAGTGAAATCATGGCTAGTTTTTTGTCAGTTTTCCTGAGGACTTAGAGGAATATATCTATTAACATTAAACTGTAAGAGTTATTTGCAGCCATTAATATTGAAGTTAAATAGCCCTGTCCTACATGCTTGGAAGGGGAGAGTGAGATGAGAGGTGTTCAGTTGTTTGCAATCTACAACCTCACTGCTATGATGCCAGTAAATCCTACACAGTGGTCCTTTAAAAATAAAAAATAAAAACCAAACTAGGAATGTGAATGAAAAACGTATCCACTAACAGCTTAAGAATGAGAGCCATGAAAAGCAAAGAACACAGCTGAGATGAGATGAACAAACACACCATAACAAACTGTATTAAAGCATAAAGTGGATTCACAAGTCCACAGTGGACGTAAACCAGTTGTGGAAAACAGCTGGTCGATGTGCATCCAGACTGAAGTGTCTGTGAAGTGTCTATTCAGTAATCTGAAAGGCAGTGGAGCATCTGTACAGGGGCAGAGCAGACTCCTCCAGGAGCACAGGCAGAATGCTAATGCTGTTAGGCTCACCTCCGTCTTCTCTCCTCTCTCAAACATACAAGGGCAATGCTGCATTAATCATGGATTCACATCCCTCCTCCTTCGCTCTCACCTCCCTCCAAACACACACACACGCAGTCACCTCTCTGCCTTCCTGTTTGCCTCTCTCACAATAACACACACACACACACACGCCTTCCCTTCTATCATGTTCAACATCATTAAAGAGACCTGTGAAACACAGACTGTAAAATTTAAACAACACTTTTAAATTAATGTAATTAGATTGTTCACTGATAATAAATAAACTGGATGTCCAGAGCAACAACAGAAAACACTGCATAATTCACATGCACATTATCTCACATATCTCTTAAACAACACCCACTCCAAACACGCACAAGTACGTACGCCCCCACACACACGGACACACACACAATACAATACACTGCACTCCCATTTTCTACTCCACCGCTCAGAGCAAAATGAGTGGGAAAGAGATACAGAAGCAGGCAGTTGTATGTTTGAATTCCATTTCAAAAACCACTTCAAGAGAAACAAAATTATCAAACGCACATAATGGTCAAAGACCTGTGCAGAAAACACGATGGCTTTCAGATATTCAAAGCGTTTTCTTCATCGAGGGCTGCGGGTCCTGCATATCAGTTTCACGCAGTATAACGAAAAGGTGCCCAGCTGCAGCCCAGAGGATAGAACGGTGTGAATAGGAGGTGAAATATGAGCAATGACAATATGAGATCTCATTTTATTCATAATTAATAGATGTTACAGAGGGAGACAAATAGGCCTCTGCCAGACAAGAGAGCGGGCAATTACCTGTGTTAACCCTGACGTAAAAATGACAGCATGAGGACATTGTGTGCGACGCTGAAGCAAAAACACAGGAGTGTAACTGAACCTGAATAATAGTTTGTCCTATCTCTAGAAATAGAATAATCTCTAATAATAGGCTATGAGGAGCAACGTTTGGCATGTTTGCTGATTACATCACGTTCATTTCAGATAAACTCAGTCATATCATATAATTAGTCTAAGATGATCAACTTTATACCAGGACCTTTAATATCTGGATTAAGTTCAGTTACTCATGAAAAAAAAGGGTATGCTAAAGTCAGATACATACAGTATTTAATCAACAATGCATGTTTTCTGTTGCTGTGTATGTAAATATATGTGTATATATAATAAAGCTGCAATGATTAATCAATTTGTTGTCAACATAAATTGTAGTTTGTTGCTCATATAGGCGATTACCTGTAATGATGATGATGAGGATGATGATACGGTATATATTATACTGATAGTGTAGATGATGACTATGCTATCGTGACAATGACAGTATATCCTACACTGTAGCATCGGCCTTCGTGGTGGTGATGTCCAGCATTACTGACACCGTCATGTCCTCTTGATGGTGATGTATATTACATTAGTAAAGGTTATGTTGTTAGGATGTTTGTCAATATTTTAATGCTCATTATTACAGCCCTTGTGGGGTTATAGTGGACATTTGATCTGCTCCTGTGGAGCTTGAATGACTCTCTGTGCATCGGTGCAAACCATCCTGTGCACAGGTTTATACTGCTGAACTGTTTCTGTGTCATATAGTATGTTTTTTATTGGGGCTGGGACAATACACTTATCTCCTGATTTGCTACCATCAGGATGCTTGGGTGCCGATTCAATATGTAGTGGGACTGTACAAGTATTGCAATTCGATATATGATATATTGTGATTTTTATTTGCTTTTGCTTCAGAAAGGTCAAAGGACAGGATCAGGTGCACAACTGCATTCCTGTGGCTTTGTGTGATACTGGAAATCTTGGCTTGAAGGATGGACTCCCCACTCAACTACACCACCCTGCTACCCAGCAGACTTCATTACCTCCACCAAGGAGGTTATGTTTTTGGTGCCGTTTATTTGTCTGTTTGTCAGCAGGATTACAGAAAAACTACTGGCCCTCTTGGCAGTTTTCAAGAAACTTGGTGGAAGAGAGCAGCATGGACCACGGAAGATCCCGTTAAATTTTGGAGCAGAGTGTCTTTCTAGAAGAACAGTAAGCAATGCAGAGCACCAGCACCAGCCGCTAAAGATATCATAGTCCAGTCAATACGTCACCTCATACCAGGCAACTATAAGCTACAAATACACATACAAAATAGACAGCTGTCAGATGAGCAGCATGATCAATAGTCCTTTATTGCTTTACCAGTCTGAGAGTGAGAGTCCACGTGTAGGCACTAATGCACTCTTCACTCTGATCAATACAGAGAGCCACTGATTTCAATAAAGGGGAGAGACGAGACGAAATGTGATACTTTTATTTTAGGCAATGTGACTTAAATCTAAAGCGTTCAATCCTGCCCACTAGATGACTTTGCATAATGTGGAAATCGCAGAGAAGTCATTAATTTGAACTCCAGTTAATTAATTAATTTATCTAATGGGGGTTGTGCTGTCCTTGTAAGAGTCACAGTACCTATACTGGCTACACTATTATAGATCCCACGTGCTTATGTGCAGGTTACATGACACAACACTCCCAACAAGCGTTGGCTATCGTTCATGCAGGAGCTGCTGACGAAAAATGTCTTTGTCAAAAAGGAGATAAGTGGACACACAGTGTCAGGAAAAATGGGCCAGCTCCTATTTCTAAGGAAAATGGGAAGCCAGTGTGCTCGGTTTGCTCACAGCACCTTTCGGCGCCCAAAGAATATAATATTCGGCGCCAATATCAGACTCATCATGGTGTAAAATACAGGAACTCACAAGGACAACTGAGAACAGAGGAGATAAATGATTTGTTGGCATGGTGGAGGACCCAGCAGTCATTTTTTTTTAGTCGTAACCAAGGGATGAGCCATGCAGCTGTGAAAACTAGCTATCTTATTGCTAACAAAATAGCATAATCATCAAAGCCACAGACTGCTCCGAGGGAGAGTTTGTGAAGACACGCTAAAGGCTGCTGAAATCGTGTGCTCTAACAAAGGGATGGTTCATTAACTGTGAACGTTTACAGAATGTATTTCTTTATATTAGAAGAGAGGGACAGATTTGGAGTGGTTATTATTCATAGGTCATACGTTTGAAATAAAATTGAGCTGAATGTTGCACGTGAACTAAAATGAGTTTGACATCCCTGCCACACAGTCAGGACATAAAGATTACCACACAATTTTTTGGGGGGGGCCAAGAAAGATTGGACAACAAAAACATCATCAAGAATCATTGGGAAAATATAGGAGGTGATATCAGTGATGTTACTGGTGTCCTTCAGTCTGGTCAGAGAAAAAATAAAGCTTTTAAAAGTGCAGCCATAGATGGACTTGGAGATGACAAGTGGGGTCCAAAAAGAGAGCACTGTGAGAGAATGATAATGGAAAGTGGAAAATGGACCTTAGGAGAGGGATATTGGAAAGAAGATTGAAGCTGGTAAGAGGCTAGGGCAAAATGTAGGCTGCAGAGAAATGTGTGGTGTGGTGGAATGAGAGGCTTTAGGAAAAATGAAAGAGGGGTGAATGGTGGTGCAATAGCAAAAGGAGTTTTAGTGCACTGAGGTAGTGTTGCAACCTAAAATGTGCCCATATACCCAGGAAATACCACGGTAAATTAAAGTTTCTTTTTGTCTTATGTCAATAAGCAGTTCAGAAAAGTGTCGCATGTATGCAAGTTTTAAATCTGCTTTAGTATCTGCTTTATAGGGATTGGCTCCATCACAGGTGAGACTTTTAGGTAAATTTTTGTCATTTTAATTAGCTGATTTAATGGTCTATATGAGCTGGAGGGCAAGTTCTTGTAGAGCCAGGTTTTACACATCTAACTCAGTTAATTATGGATTTATTTCTACCAAAACCAGAGTTGCTGATTGCTATGACAGTAGGAAGACTAAGCCAGACAGTTTTGGCAAGTTTTAGTTTGTTTCCGTCTGTCGAGTTTAAATGAAGCGTGTTTTATGGTGTTAACAAGACAATTAAGCTTAAGAGATTCTAATGAGGAAAGGATATGTTTAATAAGGAAAATGGGTGTGAAAACATCCCATTTCTTGACAATCTTTCTGTATGCAGCAAACACAATGTAACAGACAGCAAATGTAACATAGTGAACATTTTTTTTAGTTTGTATTGTGCCGACTGGACTCAAAACATAGTACAAAAGTAGGTGTGTGTGTTGCGATGATGAATTCTTTACGCTTTTTGCGGACAAACGGAGTCAAATAGATGTCAGAGCAGAGCAGCATGAGACAGCAGCCTGTTGGACGTAAAGCAGTGGGGTGAAAAAGCAGATTGAGACAGAGGATGACACTTATGGACCGAGGACAGCGCTTCCCGCTGCTTGCTGTGAGATGTCAAGAAGGGAAAAAAAAACAAAAAACAACAGCATGCAACAGCATCTGTGTCCTGCCCACATCATTCGCATTTAACCTCCACGAACAGGTACACTACCTGTGGAGACTCAATTAGAAAGCCATTAGCCACTGACAGACTGAGGGCTAATTGCTGCCTCGAGGGAATTCAGAAATGGGAGGAATCAGCGTACAAGGACAAGAACACGCCATGAAATCCATCAAGCCGCAACATACTTTACAAGGACAGGAAGCTGTCTTGTATTTCACTGAGCAGACTACCATTAGTGTAATTGACAAGTTTGATTTCTCTCTGGCAGAA